>PVIC010034071.1:0-19787 GCA_004025085.1 Thryonomys swinderianus
AAAAAAAAAAAAAAAAAAAAAAAAAAAAAAAAAAAAAATTACATGGAAGAAAGACAGCCTCTTTAACAAATGCTGCTGGAAAAACTGGGCTTTAACCTGCCAAAAGCTAAAGCTAGACCTCTCTCTTTCACCATGCACAAAACTAAACTCACAATGGATACGAGACTTGAACATTAAAACAGAAAAAATAAGCCTGGTGGAAAACAGGCTAGGTAAAACTCTTGGAGACATTGGCTTAGGCAGAGACTTTATGAATAAAACCTCTGTGGCACAAGAACTAGCAGAAAGAATCAACAAATGGGGTCTCATCCTACTGAAAAGCTTCTGCACAGCAAAAGAAGTCGCTGGCACTTCTAAAAGAAAACCAACAACATAGGAAAAAATCTTTACTAGCTGTTTATCAGACAAAGAGCTATTATCTACAATATATAAAGAACTCAAACAGATCAGCCTCCCTAAGTTTAAAGACCCAATTCAAAAATGGGCATCTGAAATGAACAGACACTTCTCAGAGACAGAAGTCAAAGCAGCCAAGAAGTATATGAAGAAATGTCCCACATCACTGGTCATTCGAGAGATGCAAATGAAAACAACACTGAGATTTCATCTCCCTCCACAAAGAAGGGCTGCTATCACAAAATCAACCAATAATAAATGGCGTGGCTGTGGGGAGAAAGGAACCCTTCTGCACTGTTGGTGGGATTGCAGACTTGTGCAACCATTGTGGAGATCTGTGTGGAGATTTCTCAGAAAACTAGGACTAGGGGTCCCATTTGACCCTACTATCCCCCTGCTAGGAATATACCCAAAAGAATTTAAGAACTCACATTGGAAAGGCAGATGTACACCCTTGTTCATAGCAGCTCAGTTTGTGATAGCTCAATCTTGGAAACAACCCAAATGCCCATCAACTGGAGAGTGGATAAAGAAGGTGTGTTTTTTTTATAAAATGGAGTATTACTCTGCCATAAAGAATGACAAGCGCGATCCATTTAGGTGCAAATGGAGACACCTGGAGGATATACTAATAAGTGAAATCAATAGATCACAGATAGGCAAATTCTGGATCTTCTCTTTGACATGAACACCTAGATGCAAATAAGCTCTGGAAAGTATGACAGCTTTTATAGAGTGGGAAATTTCCATAGGAAATTTGGTGTGGGGATGTAATGAGGGGAAGGAATAAATATGATAAATAAAGAAAATAAAAGAGTATGTATAAAGGGGGTGGGGAGGTGTGGGTGGGTAGGGATATGGGTAAAAATGAGAATTATCTTGTGTCATCTACTGGTATAAATTCTTCAATTTTATACGTGATTGTGAGATATATATAAAATGCACCAATAAAGAATTCAATTTAGGGCCGGAGGGTTAGCTCAGTGGTTCCGCGCCTGCCTTGCAAGCACAAGGACCTGAGTTCGATCCCCAGTAACCACATATAATGCTGGGTGTGGAGACACGCCCACCAACCATCAACACCGCATACCACAATGCCGGGTGTGGTGGCTCACTCCTGTAATCCCAGCACTCGGGAGGCAGAGACAGGAGGATTGTTGAGTTCGCAGCGGCTTGCCTGCGCACCATAGTGAGCTCAGAGCCAGCCTGAACTACAAAGCGAGACCCTGTCTCAAAAGCAAAAAAAAAAAAAAAAAGAATTCAATTTAAAAAAAATTACAGCAAATATTTTCAGTACTGCTTACATGTGAAATTTTCTTTGTGGCTTTTTTATACATAGAATAAAACTGGGTTCTGTTAAAATATGTTATAAGAACCTTTCATTTGTGTGAAATACAAGAAGTTTTAATGTCAACACCATAATACAAGGTACATTTAGTTTTAGAGATGAACAGTCTCTATTATCCATTCTCCTATGCCTCACAGGTAACTTGTTTATTAAGTTTTAAGTATATATTAAAGCCAAAGCTAATATATATGATTAAACATTTAACAAATAATATGTATAATTAAAGCAATATTTTTTATCCCATTGCACAAAGTATTAACTACAGTCTTATGTAACTTGCTCTTTAACTCTTTCTTTTAATTGAATTCTTTATTGGTACAATTTATATATATCTCACAATCACATATAACATTGGGGAATAGGTACCAGTATATTACACAAGTTAATTCTCATTTTTACACATATCCCTACCCACCCACACTCTCCACCCCTTATATACATGCTCTTTTATTTTCTTTCTGAATCATATTTATTCCTCCCCCTCATTACATTACCACACCAAATTTCCTATGTAAATTTCCTATTCTACAAAAACTGTTATACTTTCTAGAGCTCATTTGCATCTAGAGGTGCTCATATTAAAGAGAAGATCCAGTATTTGCCTATCTGTGAACTATTTATTTCACATATTAGTGTATCCTCCAGGTGTCTCCATTTGCACATAAATGAATCGATCTTGTCATTCTTTATGTCAGAATAATACTCCATTTTATTAAAAAAAAAACATCTTTATCCACTCTCCAGTTGATGGGCATTTGGGTTGTTTCCAAGATTGAGCTATCACAAACTGAGCTGCTATGAACGAGTGTGTACATCTGTCTTTCCAATGTGGTTTTTACATTGTCTTGGGTATATTCCTAGCAGGGGGATAGCAGGGTCAAATGGGACCCCTAGTCCTAGTTTTCTGAGAAATCTCCACACAGATCTCCAAAATGGTTGCACAAGTCTGCAATCCCACCAACAGTGCAAAAAGGTTCCTTTCTCCCCACAGCCATGACAACATTTATTTTGTTGGTTGATTTGTAATCGTGGCCATTCTTTGTGGAGTGAGATGAAATCTCAGTGTTGTTTTCATTTGCATCTCTCGAATGACCAGTGACGTTGAACATTTCTTCATATGCTTCTTGGTTGCTTTAACTTCTACCTCTGAGAATTGCCTGTTCATTTCAGATGCCCATTTTTGAATTGGGTCTTTAAACTTGGGAAGGCTGATCTGTTTAAGTTCTTTATATATTGTAGATAATAGCCCTTGGTCTGATAAACAACTAGTAAAGATTTTTTTTTGATGTTGTTGGTTGTCTTTTAGCAGTTCCAGTGACTTCTTTTGCTGTGCAGAAGCTTTTCAGTAGGATGAGATCCCATTTTTTTATTCTTCCTGCTAGTTCCTGTGCATTGAGGTTTTATTCATAAAGTCTCTGCCTAAGCCAATCTCTCCAAGAGTTTTACATAATCTGTTTTCCACCAGGCTTATTGTTTCTGTTTTAATGTTTAAGTCTCATATCCATTGTGCATTTAGTTTTGTGCATGGTGAAAAAGATAGGTCTAGCATTAGTTTTTGTCAGGTTAATGCCCAGTTTTTCCAGCACCATTTGTTAAACAGGCTGTCTTTCCTCCATTGGGGATGTGTGCCTCCTTTGTCAAAGATAAGGTGGCTTACATACCACAGTGCCAGGCGTGGTGGCTCACGCCTGTAATCCCAGCACTTGGGAGGCAGAGACAGGAGGATTGCTGAGTTCAAGGCTTGCCTGGGCTACATAGTGAGCTCAGGGCCAGCCTGAACTACAAAGCAAGACCCTGTCTCAAAAAAAAAAAAAAAAAGATAAGGTGGCTTAGTGTATTCCAGATTTTTTCTGGATCTTCTAATCTATTCCACTGGTCCTCGGTTCTCTTACTTTGCAAGTACCGTGTAGTTTTTACCACAGTGGCTTTATAGTAGAGTTTTAAATTGGGGATTGTAATACGCCCTGCCATGTCGTGGTTTCTTAGAATTGCTTTTGCTATTCTAGGTTTCTTATGGTTCCAGACGAATTTTTGTATTATTTTCTCTAGCTCTGTGAAGTATATCACTGGAATTTCTATTGGAATTTCATTGAATCTGTATAGTAGTTGTGGAAGTATAGCCATTTTGATGATGTTGGTTCTCCCTACCCAGGAACAAGGGATGTCTTTCCACTTTCTGATCTCCTTTTCTATCTCGTTTTTCAGAGTCCTATAGTTTTCAGAGTGAGATCTTTCACTTCCTTTGTTAGGTTGATTCCTAGATATTTCATTTTTCTGGGCGTTATTGTGAAAGGGGTTGACTCCCCAATTTCTCTTTCAGTAAGTCTGTTGTTTGTGTAGAGAAAGGCTGTTAATTTTTGAGCATTGACCTTGTATCCAGTAACACTACCAAATTTGGTAATTAAGTCTAGCAGTCTTTTGATTGAGTTTTTAGGATCCTCCAGATCGAGTATCATATCATCAGCAAATAATGACAGTTTAACTTCTTCCTTTCCTATCTTTATTCCTTTTATATCTTTGTCCTGCCTGATTGCTATGGCTACTGTTTCCAGTGCTATATTGAACAAGAGTGGTGACAAAGGTTTCAGTTTTCACCCATGGAGTAGGATGCTGGCTGTTGGTTTTTCATAAATAGCTCATATTAAACTGAGATAAAGTCCATTGATTCTGATTCTCTGTAGGGTTTTGATCACAAATGGGTGTTGGATTTTGTCAAATGCTTTTTCTGCATCTATTGAGATAATCATATGCTTTTTGTCCTTTAGTCTGTTAATATAGTGTATTAAATTGATTGATTTATGTAAGCTGAACCAGCCTTGCATCCCTCGGATAAATTTGACTTGATCAGGGCTTATGATTTTCTTGGTAACTCTCTGTATTCTGTTTGCCAGTATTTTTTGAGGATTTTTGCATCAGTGTTCATTAGAGATATTGGCCTGTAGTTTTCTTCTTTGGTTGGGTCTTTCTCTGCCTTTGGAATCAAGGTAATGATTGATTCAAGGAATGATTTTGGGAGTACTGCTTCTCTTTTGATTTCATTAAAAAGTTTGAGAAGTAGTGGCATTAATTCTTCTTTTAAAAGTTTTGTAGAATTCACCAATGAAGCCAGCCATCAAGACCAGGGCTTTTCTTTGTTGGTAGATTTTTTATTGCATTTTCAATTTCACAGATTGATATCGGGTTGTTTAACATTTTCATATTCTCTTCGTTCAGCTTTGGAAGTTCATATGTGTCTAGGAATTTATCCATTTCCTCTAGATTTTGAATTTTCTTGGAGTACAGATTTTCAAAGTATGTGTTTATGATCCTTTGGACTTCTTCTGGATCTGTGCTGATTTCCCCATTTTCATTCCTTGTAGCATGGATTTGAGCCTTTTCCTTCCTTTGTTTAATAAGGTTGGCTAAGGTTCTGATGATTTTATTTATCCTTTTAAAGAACCAACTCTTTGATTCATTGATTCTTTGTACTGTTCTCTTTGTCTCCACTGTGTTAATTTCTGCTGTGACCCTTATAATTTCCTCTCTAGTATGTGCTTTGGGTTTGTTTTGCTCCTCTTTTTCTAAATGTCTGAGGTTCATCATTAGATTGTTTATATCAGTTTGTTCTATTTTCCAAGTGTAAGCATTCACTGCTATGAATTTCCCTCATAGAAAAGCTTTCATTGTGTCCCATAAATTCCTGTATGTTGTGCTGGGGTTGTCATTTAGTTGTAGAAACTGTTTAATTTCTTCTTTAATTTCTTTTGTGGCCCATTGCTTGGTTAACAGAGTGTTGCTCAATTTCCATGTGTTTGTGAGTATCTTGGAATTTCTTCTGCTATTCAGCTCCAGTTTCAAGGCACTATGGTCTGATAGTATGCAGGGGATAACTTCAATTCCTTTACATTTACTCAAGCCTGTTCTATGGACAAGAATATGATCTATTTTGGAGAAGGATTCATGGGCAGCTGAGAAGAAGGTACATTTATTCTTGCTTTGTAGGGTGAAAAATTCTGTAGGCATCTGGTAAGTCCATTTGCTCAAAAGTTTGATTTAGCTCAAGTATTTCTTTATTGATTCTTTGTCCAGTTGATCTGTCAATTTGTGACAGTGGAGTATGAAATTCCCCTACTACTATTGTATTCATGGTTATCTGGCTTTTCATGTCCAGTAATGTTTGTTTTATATAGTTGGGTACATTAGAGTTTGGTGCATAGATATTTATGATTGCTATTTCTTTCTCTTGGATAGTTCTCTGTATGAGAATATAGAGACCTTCTTTATCTCTTTTAACCAGTTTGGGTTTGAAATCTATTTTATCTGCAAACAATATAGCCACTCCTGCTTTTTTGCACTTTCCTGTGGCATGGAGGATTGTTTTCCAACCTTTTATTTTCAGTTTATAGGTTTCCTTCTGAATTAGGTGTGTTTCCTGTATGCAGCAGATTGTAGGATCTTGCTTCTTGATCCAATCTACTAGTCTGTGTCTTTTAATTGGCCCTTTGAGTCCATTGACATTAATGGTTATGACTGACATGGACATATTCAGAGCTGCCATGTTTCCCTGTTCTTGTTTTTTTTCTTCCTTGCTTTTCCCCTTTTCTATTTAGTTTCTTGTTTTCCCCAATGAATTCACACTCCTGGGTCTCGTGGGTATGGAATTTTCTGTGTTTTTTTCCCAAGATGTTCTTTAGAATATTTTGGAGTGCAAGTTTCATATTTGTGAAGTTTTTTAGGTGTTCTTTATCATAGAAGTATCTTATTATCCCATCTATTCTGAAAGATAGTTTTTCAGGACACAATAGTCTAGGCTGGAGGTTGTTTTCCTGTAATGCTTGAAATACTTCATTCCATGCTTTCCTTGCATTGAGTGTTTGTGTTGAAAAGTCTGCTGTGATCCCAATGGGCTTCCCTTTGTAGGTGATTTTTCTTCCTTTGTCTCACTGCTTTCAGTATTTCATTCTTTTTTTAAATTGAATTCTTTATTGGCACAATTTATATACCTCTCAAAATCACATATAACATTAGAGAATTTGTACCAGTATATGACAAAAGTTAATTCTCATTTTTACCCATATCCCTAAGGGTCTCACTTTGTAGTTCAGGCTGGCCCTGAGCTCACTATGGCTGCACCCCCTTTTTACATGCTCTTTTATTTTCTTTCTGTATCATATTTATTCCTTCCCCTCATTACATTCCCACACAAAATTTCCTATGGAAATTTTCCACTCTATAAAAGCTGTCAACTTTCCAGAGTTCATTTGCCTCTACAAGTGTTCATGTCAAAGAGAAGATCTGGAATTTGCCAGTCTGTGATCTATTGATTTCACTCATTAGTATATCCTCCAGGTGTCTCCATTTGCACCTAAATGGATCGATCTTGTCATTCTTTATGGCAGAGTAATACTCCATTTTATAAAAAAAAAACCCACACCTTCTTTATCCACTCTCCAGTTGATGGGCATTTGGGTTGTTTCCAAGATTGAGCTATCACAAACTGAGCTGCTATGAACAAGGGTGTACATCTGCCTTTCCAATGTGAGTTTTTAAATTCTTTTGGATATATTCCCAGCAGGGGGATAGCAGGGTCAAATGGGACCTCTAGTCCTAGTTTTCTGAGAAATCTCCACACAGATCTCCACAGTGGTTGCACAAGTCTGCAATCCCACCAACAGTGGAGAAGGGTTCCTTTCTCCCCACAGCCATGCCAGCATTTATCATTGCAGTATTTCATTCTTTTGTTGTGCATATGAAACCTTGGTAATTATGAGTGTAGGTATAGATATTTTTATGTCATAGCATTTAGGAGTCCTACAGGCCTCATTTATGTGTATGTCCATTTGTTTCCCTGTGACATTTTCTGTTGTTATCTCTGACAATAGCTTTTTTATGTCTTTTACACTGTCTCTTGCTTCCTCAGAGATTCCAGTCAGCCTTGTATTGTTTTTCTTTGAGTCATCTAGAACCTGTTGAATTGATTTCTCATGGTCCCTTGCTCTTTTCCATAGATTATATGTTTCCTGCTCGTTGGCTGTTATGCTGTCCTCTAAGTCTGAGATTCAGTTCTCTGCTTCATTCAACCTACTTTGCAAGCTTTCATTCCCTTCATCATTCCCTGGAGCTCTGCCTGAAGCTGTTTATAAGGTTCCATTGCTTCTGCTATCTTGGATTCTATCATCTCGCTGATCTCTTCTTTAATAATATCTTTTTACTGTGTACAGCATCTCTGTTTTGCTCTCAGTGATGAGTTCTGATTTCCATTTTACTAGATCTGCTTTAGTTACCATCTCCAAGTGTCCTGGTGCTTGAGTTTCAGTTTGCCCTATTTCCTTTTTCTCTGAATTTCCCTGTGGTGGTGATCTTTGTGTCTGATTTTTTGTATATTTTCTCATTTCTACTCTTTTGTTGTTACTAATGGTATTTGATTCTTTGCCCGATGGCAAGGCAATGTTTGTTGCAAGTCTCTTTCTTTCTATTAACTGGGGCTCTTTGGATGTCGCACTTTTCTGAGGTGTCCTCTTAATCTGTAATGACCCTCCAGAGTTCTCAGTTCTAACACATCATGGGAGTAATTTGAGCCAAATAATCACATTATCCTCGTTACCATAATACAGTCAGTGCCAATATCAGCATTAAACACAGTAAATAAAATGAAAAGTTTTATTAATTTCTATTCTGAAGACTTTGAGCTTATGAGTTACCTCTATATCCATATGCCAAAATTTAGAATTGATCAGCAATGTTTATACAACATGTAGATCATAAATGTAACCCCAGGACCCTTTGGGGATAAAGGTCACTGGGGAATCAGGGAGGTAGGGAGACAGGAGGATAGTGAAATAGGTTTAGCAGATTTATCAAGATCACCTAGACTTGAGTACCTCACATATGCTAGCGGGTAATAGAAGATAAAAGGACATATATAAAACAGTACCAACTATATGCTGTAAGACCAATGGAGACTTTGCACACCTTCTTATAATAGTACAGAAGAAGAAATAGGGCACCCTAAGAATCTTTTACTTCTGGGTATTGCTTCTGACAGGAAAATAGGAGAGGGTGTGGGGTCATGAGGTGAATAGAGGGATCTAGGAGTAGATGTCAAAATAGAAGCTAGCCCCCCCCCTTTTTATCTTTCCTGGTCTCTCGGTGCTGCTCCGGTGTGGAGGGATGCAGAAAATGGCTCTGGCTCCTCTCCGGCCTGGGTTCTCACAATGCAGCTCTGGGGTAGGGTGGGGGCCGGCTGGCAGGCCTCAATCCTCCACTGTGGGAATGGTGCCTGGGGGGTACCTGAGTCTCCGGGATGGAGCAGGGCCGGTCGGCAGACCTCAGTCTCTGCACCAGGAACAGAATGGCCTCTTTAACTCTTTACAATTAACTATACACTTGGGCATAACTCCCTAGAAATACAGAGAGAAACTTCTCACTTATGGTGGGCTATATCATATTCCAGGATTTAAGCCTCTCTTATATATTGAATCCACTCTCCCTTGGTGAGTTATTTCCAAGACTTTTTCTCTTACAAATAATATCGATATAATTTAAGTTTCCATCACCCTGGAAAAGCCATTACTGTAGTTTGAATCTTACATGTCCCTCAATAGTTCATGTGTGAAAAGCATGGTCCTCTGCTTGGCATTAGTGGGTGGTGATTGAGTCTGTAAAGGCAGTACCTACTGGGAAGTTTTAGATTCTTGCGGGTGTAACCTTCAAGGCAATTATGAAACTCTGGCCTCTTCCTGATGCCCTGTTTTCCTGCCGTGAATTTGTGGCATTGCTCCTCCATGTGTCTGCCCTGTGGTAGGCTTCTGTCTGTCACCAGTCCAAAGCAAAGTGGATCAATTGGTCACGGATTGAAGTCTTCCAAACTGTGAGTCAAAATGAACATTTCTCTTTATACATTGATTTGTTTCTGGTATGTGTTAAAGGACTGGAAAACTGACAACAGCTGGGTTTTGTCACAGCCCACTCAGCAAATGTTATTGTGCTTGCTATGCTAAATATTCTAGGACAGTGTGTATACCCTAGAGGAGGTTCTTTCCAGGGGAAACTGGCCTGCTCCTACTGCAGCAGGGGTTCTCGTCATGTTAGGATTCTAGGCATTCTAGTCAGAATTCTAAGCTTTACATATGTGATGCCACCACTGAACAGTTGTGTGACTATTTGCTGTGCTCAGGAACCTAAATTGTGCCAATTATCTCCTGTGAGTGATAGTGGTATAGATATCCTGGATCTGTCATGACCATTAAATGAAACAATACTTTAAAACATTTTTCAAATGGGATTCATAAAAATATAAACCTTTTATATTAATAGGGTGGCATGCAGTGTTTTGGCATTCATATACATTGCTATGTTTATAACAGATAAACATATCTACCTTCTCTAACTTTTTATGGTGAAAAGATTCAGATACGATTTTTTTAAAAGATTAATAGGATGAATGTTTACTGTCACTTATAAACAGATACAGCTGTTCTAGATAAAGTGAAAGTATCATTGATATCTTTAGTATCATTAATATTTTAAGTAATGTGGTATAATAGGAAAATCAGGGACTTTAGCATCTGTCAAACTGTACATAAATACTAATTCCACAAACTTTTCTGGCCTCCCCTGACTACCAAAGACAACTTCCAACACAAGTTAAGCAAAGAATAAATATTGCTTTAATCTCTATCCTTCTCTAAAACTTTGTAATACAAAAACTTAAACTGACAGCTAAAATCCTGCCAATACACCAAGTGTGGCCTTAGAGGGTGGCTGATAAAATGTGCAGTTCTGCACACAGCAGGGGCTACTGAGAGATTCCACACTAGGATTCCCTGTAATCCATTGGTTCTTTCTTTCTTTCTTTCTTTCTTTCTTTCTTTCTTTCTTTCTTTCTTTCTTTCTTTTCTTTCTTTCTTTTTTTAACATGGGCATTTTCTCCCTTGTCTTTGGACCTCTGTGAAGATGTTCTTCCTGCACCTCGCCTCTGATCTCCACCCTCCCTAGCAGTCTAAGGCACTACACACACTGCTGCTTTAAAAACTGAAATGCCAGGATCAGATCAAGAAGGAAACCCACAAAGCAGAGTGGGTTTCATTTAACCTTGGCTGTATTTGGCCTTGAGAAAAGAAATGAAACAACCAACCCTGCACAACAAAGACGCAGTGAAGGTCTTGCGATTGCTATCACAACTTCTGAAGACCTAGCCATTTCCCACTTGGGACGTGTCTGCTGTTACCTGAGGCTGGAGAATACACAGACCACCTTGGCTTTCAGCCAAGGTGACCTCCATGGGGCTCAGGTGTCCAACCCAGCTGTCAACACAGGTTGTTCACTTTTACCCCTCAGTGCTGAGGAAAGTTATTTTACAGTCAATGCACATGGACATATCTTAGATATGCTATAACATTTTCTCTTTATAGATACATTTTATTATGGGGGTTTTGAATCAGATCTCCTAGTATAGCCCAAGCTGCCTACAAACTGAAATCCTCTTGTCACTTGTTTCCCAAGTACTGAGATAGGTTGTGTGTGCTACCATGCTCATATCTGCTATCAACTCTTAGGCCAAATCTTGAGTTAATGTTGAGAGAGGATAGAACAAAAGCCAAGTCCTCAAGTGTATCCCAAAGTAGAAGAAAGATGACACAGCCCTCTGCTAGCCCTTACCATTCCAAATAGTTACAGAAAGTAAAATAATGTAACAGTATAATAGGTGCATTATGAATTATTTTGCAGATGACTAGTTTCTTGCCCATCTTATAAAATAAATACCACTTTATTCCAACTTCACAGATCAAGAAAGTAGTTACAGGATTAACATCTAATCGGCAAAGTTCCTGATCCTGACTGTCACACTTTTCTCTGCCTTTAAGAAGGAGTCTCAGATTTAAGCTTCTGGTTTCTCATCTAAGATTAATAACATTTACAGAGCATCATCAACATTTGTATAGTCCTGCCTCTACTCCTTCAGCAAAGCCCATGACTTTGCTTTTCCAGATTCCAGAGCTTTTGGTCATTTGTACAGAAGTGTTGCATAGACTGGCAGCAGCTAACTACAACCTTATAAAGCTCACAGGCTTTGTAAAGATTAAGGGAGACACATCCAGAGTGCCTGCTACACAGAAACATGTACCCTACATCTACTTTCTCAGTTTCCTTTAATATCCCTATGATAGAATTTTCCTCAGTAGAAGTTAAAAATGGCCAGTCATAATTCTTTTTGGCCAGCTGGCTCTCCCCTCTTAGCAGATATTGAAATCAGGGGCCCAGTTTCCAGAAGAAACTTTGATGTATATACTGTTAACAAAAGACATTCTCAGTGGCACAGGTTTCTTCATCTTCAAAGCTAATTGTACATTATGCCTACTCTACTGCTTCTCAAGGGCTCACTTTCTAAGGTAATATTTTCACTTACATCTGAAAGCTTATCTCAAAAGTCCATCCTATCACTTTACATATTGAAAATAATAATTGTCAAATGTTTGCCAAAAATAAAATACCACAAGTGTGTTATCTCCACAAATTATGTCTAACATAATCTTTGTTAGCACAATCTACAATATAAATTCCACCATCATATACTTTGACTCCCAAACACTTCTATAATTGATCAGCAGGATAGCACGCTGAAGCATAAACACACAGCTTACCCTTGAATAAGAGTCACAAGCCTCAAAGTTTGATCCCCTAACAAATGGAAAGAATTGTGTGCCTTTTAAATGGGATGGGCTTTGTGCTCTTGATTTTTGTAGTCTAAGTACCTCAGTACTCATTTTCATCCTCAAAGTAAGAAGTTTAACATAACACTAAATATATTTTCTGATATCCTACTCAATCGTGCAACAGATGAAACCACAAAACATGAAGCCACAGTTCATACTAAAAGAAACTGAGTCTCCAGCAAAGCAGGAGCAATGGGAAGGTCAAGGGTTTTTTTTTATGTCACGTGGCAAGGTAAAATGAATGCAGGGGTAGACATCCTTCAAGGAGTGTGGTAAGTGGCTAGTGGTTGGAGAAGGCCAGGCACTCCAAACCAGAAAGGATTTCATTAGAGCTGTCCTCTGCTTTGACTTCTGGGAAATCCTGCTCCTGCCTGAGAACCTCTTATTTGAGGTTCTCCTGAGTCAGCCCACAGCTGCTTCCTCATTCTCTTTCTGTCACTTTGTAACTAGTTTATATAACTGCTGATTTTCTCAGAGAAGGCAAGCATTTCCTTAGATAATCCATTCTCTTTGCTATTCTTTCAAAGAAAGGATAAATTCGGACATGATTTTATAATTTTCTAACCCCCGTTCCCCTCAATATTTCTACTGTAGTTCTGTGGGCAGAACAGGTTGTGAATGATAATCCAACATAAGACGCACTTCCTGTACTCTAGGACATTACCTACTCATAGCATATTGGAAATATGTATCACCTAGTCTGTCCCCCACCCCTAGACTGTAATCCAGTACAAAGGTGTCCTCAGTAACTTCTAAGTGCTGATGATAAGACCGTACACATTGAATATCTATTGATTAAATGACTAAATCAATGAAAGAGCATCAGAGTCACCCTTGGTTAATTTAGAAATTTTTTCAAATGGAAAAGAAAAGCAGAAAATAAGTAACAGAAATTGAACACAAGGCCACAAGTATGGCCAACTAGATCAGGGACTATGTAATGCTGCACTGGAAGTGGGTGTCTAATACTAAAGGCTTTAAAACAGGACAAAGGATTTAAAACTAATTCTATGCTCCCCAGCAAGAAAACCTCACTAGACTGACCTTGTAGGCTGTGCAGAATACAGAGCTTTATTCATAGATTAGGTGCTTATTCACAGACAGCAGAATTCAAGAGGAGTTTGCAAGTATCTATCAAAGGTGTCTGCCCACTACACAGTACTGAGATTGGTCTCCTAACCAATGGGTGCAATTTTGATGCATATTTTTATAACTTCTCTTTGAAAAGTTTCATTCAGACTCTAAGTCTTTACTGATTTTTGTAGTTGCTGTGTCTTTGGCCAGTGGCCAAAGTGTGATCTGAGAAACTCAAAATATTTTTCTAAGAATATTCTTCTTAAACTTAACAATCATTAGAAAGATGTTCCGAAGAGTTAATTTTTTAAAATTTCAAACCTATCTCTGTAAACCTTCAGTCTGACAGGAACTATGATTTATCACAAATGCTTCTGTGTGGACACCGTTTAGGATGAGTTAAAACATTACACAATGAATAGATTTAAGATGAGTGGGGCTAGTCCGGCTTCTGGGCTCCGAGCCCATCACATCTCCTCCCTTCTTTATCTGTGCGGAGTTCTTCATTTTCTGTGGAGGTGTCTGCAAGACTGAGTCTCCCCAGCTGGCATTTCTCCCCACCTGGTACCCCCCCCAACTACACCCCAGTCTCTTGTGCTAATGTTTTTTTGTCTTACCAATGGCTTTCCAATGCCTTCAAAGTCTTCCTGGATTAGAAGCTGCCTTAAAACTGGGGCCTTTGATCTGAAATCACCACATTTTCCTATGTCTGTTCCTATGCCACATGGATCTAGTACATTCAATGGTTCTCAAATGTTTTCCTGTGTCTGAATCCCTGGAGTTTTTTTAACACAGAATTATGGACTCCATCAGCTTTTCTGAATGGGAGGTTTAATATGGAGCCAGAGGACTTGCACTTTTAGCTTATTCCAAAGGATATGCTACCCACTTGGTGACCCTTTTTAAAATCACAACAGTAGATAATTTATTCTGTCCATAACCAAAATCTGGACTCCAAACTAAGAATAGAAGTCTAGGCCGTGACCCATTTAGAGAGAGCTGAGGTATAAGAGTGAGAATAAAGTCACATTTTAACAATCGCTCACACTTAGTGGGTGCCTACTCTCCATGTACTAAACCAGTATGTTTAACCCTATTGGGTAAGTGTAACTAACATGGTGTTAATAGCTGCATTGCAAAGATAAGAAAATGGGAGTTTAGAGAAATCATACAAATTACTTGATGTCACATAACTGCATCTGGATTTAGTTTTCTGAACCCAGCGTAAACTTCTAGCCATTGAAATTGTGTCCTTTGACAGTGAATTTAAGGGGAGAGTGTCTCAGATTTCAATGCCCAGAGATGGCTTTTTCTCCTTGTAAAACTAGAGTAAGCAAACGGGGGAGGGCTATTATTTCCATTTACTGTGCAGTAATCTCTTGTGGGAAGACTGACTATCTTAACCTAGATAAACTCGCAATCCACAGCTTTGAGAAGTCATGTCACCCTTTAGTTCTCAGTTTCTACATCTGTCAAAGAAAGGGTCTAAAATGCTCTTAAAGTTTGGTTTTTAAACATTCTAGTTTTCTATATATTAAACAAAATCTGAGTGAATTAATGTACAAAGGCTTGCTGAGAACTTTAAATGTTGACTGTATTCTCTTTTCACGGGAAGAGTCCATTTTAAAAAACTGTTTTGGAAATTGTTCTATCGGAAGATGTAGCCAGAACAAAGGAAGTTATATTATTTTAATGGAAAAATGTCTTCAGGTTAAGGTAAAGACCTTTTTTCACATATTGGAATAATAGCACTGAGAAAGCATCATACTATTTACATTGAGCCTAGGTTTCTGTTCAAAAAAAAAAACTACACCTTTCTTTTATCCTGTATCTTTCTGCAATGCTTTCTGATATTATATAATAAAATGCATGCGGCCTTTAGTTATGAAATGGTTACACTTACCCCTTGAAAGTGGGGAGACATTATTGTGCTGTCATCCATAAGCCCACAAACAAATGTAGGATCTAGATTGTTGCTCTTAGTACTGGTCTTTAGTAAACTTTCGTAGCCAAAGATGAGGTTTCCCCTGTATCTCGTGGTCAACTTCTTGGGTGACACCCTATCTGGAAACTAGAGGCCATCTGCACGGACACAAGAGAGATCGCCCTTGAAAAGTCGACTTCTGCTTCCCAGCAGTCTGTGGAGAGCAGCGGAAGTGCTGGATCACTCACGCACCGTGTTTACGAAGTCAGTGCTCCCTGCAAAAACCAAATTCATAATTGGTGTAGTGTGTGTGGGTGAGGTCTGGGCGCCACCCTGGGGACAGTCATGAATAAAATTAGAAGGCACCATGAATTCAGAAAAAGAAGGCTCTGATACATAGCATTCTTCTGTTGAGAAACTATCCTTAGGCATCTGACTTGTCATTGTCTCACAAATTTTTTAAAGCATGGCAGTGTTCAAGCATTTTGTTGTGAAAACAGATGGCAAAGGAGGGCACTCCTTTAAAATATTTTGTACTTGAAAATTCTAGATATTTGGAGGGTGTTGGAAAATGATATTTTATTGTTGATTCTCTGGCAACATGGGAAATTAATTCAGTATGCTATAACTGCCATTAAAAGTTTAAACTGGAATAAGATATAATAGGAATGGAAAGAACCTATTATCACAAGAGAAAATGTCATTCTATGAAAACTGTTTCAGCTGTCTATGTACATGTGCATGTACGTATGTGCTAGTCTGAAATGCGCAGATTACTTCTTACTGGAAGCACTGGTTGTTTTAATGTCATTTTGTTATTGGACAGCCTATTGGTCTTTGCAAAATGAAATAAAAAAGGTTGTTGCTTGATTCCATGGTGTCACTCCTCACTAGTGGTCCATACTCACAAAAAATGCAGCAATCCCAGGTTACAAAGAATATCTGTGTGATATTCTATATTACAGTTTCAATAAAATGTATATCTCATGCCTCCAGAATGATAGATACATGTGGAATAGATTTAGTGGCCATTCATATCCATTGTACCGATAACTGGCTCAAAAATGATCTTAGGAACCTCTTCTTCTGCCAGCCAGGATTACACAGCACAGAGGAAATACAGGTTAAACCAAATAATTAGAAAACAATCTCAGTGGGAGGGGGGGGGGAGGTCCAAAGACTTTATCTTCAACAAGGTCATGGGTGAGAAAAAAATTCCGCAGAAAGTAGGATCTGAACCAGAACAATGGGCTGGGTTGCAAGTTTGCTTACCTGGGAAATAGTAAACCAGAACTGAGTAACAGAAGGATTAAATGACTAATAAGCTATAAATTGATCTTTGTTACCAGGAAATTTCATCTTAGCATAAAAACATTCAAGGAGTATTTTCAACATTGTGTCATCTTTCAACATGTTTCCCACTCTGAGTTCTATGGTAAGAGCAGCTGGGAAGAATACTGATATTTTTAAAAACAGGATTCCCGGGCTGGAGGGTTAGCTCTGTGGTTCCGGCGCCGGCTTCGCAAGCGCAAGGACCTGAGTTCGATCCCCGGTAACCACATATAATGCTGGGCGTGGAGACACGCCCACCAACAATCAACACCGCATACCACAATGCCGGACATGGTGGCTCATGTCTGTAATCCCAGCACTCGGGAGGCAGAGCCAGGAGGATTGCTGAGTTCGCAGCGGCTTGCCTGGGCACAAACTACAAAGCGAGACCCTGACTCCAAAAAGGAAAAAAAAAAAAAAAACAGGATTCCCATTTTAAGGAATTTGTCAACATAAAGTTATAGCCCAGTTTTCCAAAATATTTAATATATTAATAGACATAGAGTGCTCGCTTCGGCAGCACATATACTAAAATAGACATAGAAAACTTTTAAGAAAAAAATTCTCAAATATATATATATATATATATATATATATATATATATATATATGCTCCCATGTACATATATATATACCTATGTGTGACCTTTTCATGTAACTATAATAATTAGATATGCCTTCTATAGCATATTCTTAAGGAAAAAGATTTATATTTATTAAAGTGTTCAAACTCATGAGTTGTTCTGTCAACTTTTATTTCTAGTTACTTCTCTTCCTCTGCTCTGAATTCATGTCATAAGAATAGTAAGCTTTGAAACTTTTAGAATACAGCCCCCAAAAAGAACATTTTGTCCTTGCACAAGACAGGGTACAAATTCCCTGTAATGAATGTGGTCATCATGTATACCTAAAATGTTCCAACGAACTTACTCAATTAAAAAATGTAAAAATAAAAATGCACTCTAATAAAAAAAGAGAACATTTTGATATTCCACAGCTTGTTTCCTTTCCTCAGAGTGTCCACTCCAGTGTGTCTTCATAACGACCAAGCAGAGTTATCTATGAGGAGCGTTAGCATTAAAAGAGCATGTGACTTACCTGCCAGTCACTCTTCTTTCTCTAGGAATTTACAATTTCAAAATAGATTGTTGGTATTTTATAAATTCTCACTATCAAAGGTTATTTATAATTTTTAAATTACTTCTTAAATTCCATAGACCAACCACATAAAAATGACTCAGTATTGAAACTAGTGCCTGCTTCCTTGTTCCCTAGTTGTGTATCTGGTGCAATATTTTAGAGCTCTGACTTTATGTTTGGAGAGGATTTAGTCCTTGTTCCATTAGGAACATCATTTTAAAAATACTAACTTAGCAGATACTCATCAGTGGGGTATTAGCTAACATTGAATATGTGTATCCATTGCATAATGTTGAAATCAGGTTAAACATAATTACCTCAGTGCCGGGCGTGGTGGCGCATGCCTGTAATCCCAGCACTTGGGAGGCAGAGACAGGAGAATTGCTGAGTTTGAGGCTTGCCCTGGACTACATAGTGAGCTCCGAGCCAGCCTGAACTACAAAGCGAGACCCTGTCTCAAAAAAAAAAAAAAAAATTGCCTCTCATTTATTATTTCTTTATGATGAGTATTTTCAATATCTTTTCTTCTAGCATATTGAAGTATACAGCATATTACAGTTATCTATGCACCCTACTGAGCAATGACCCATGGACACTTCTTCCTCTTATACCACTGACTTAATATTCACTAGTCAACTTTTCGCTATCTTTCCTTCCTCTTCCTCTGCTCAGCCTCTGCTAACAAAATTCAGCTCTTGTCTTATGAGATCAACGTTTTGTAAATTCCATGTATGAGTTAGACTGTGTGGCTTTGTTTTTCTACACCAAGGTTGTTTCACTTAATGGAGTGTCTCCAGTTCCATCCATGTTGTCATAAGTAATGGGATCTTAGCCCTTTAATGGCTAAGGACTTATTCCAGTGCATATAGGTATCATATTTCTCAATCCACTTATCACTTCATGGATCCTTCATGATCTGTATTTCTTGGTTATCATGAACAGAGCTGCAGTGTATCTGGAAATGCATATATCCCATTGCTGTATGACTTCATTTCCATATTCCACACTCGGTAGTGGCATTGTCCCCTATTTATTTTTTGAGAAACCTCCATACTGGTTATAATGATTTCTGCTCCTACAGTGTTTAAGAGTTTGCTTTTCTCCACAATCTCACAATATTTTTATATTTTGCCTTTTTGATAATAGGCATTCTAACTGAAATGTTACTTTTGATTTCTATTTTTCTGATTATTAGACATGTTGAGCATTTTCTCTTGAATTTGTTGATGGTTTTGTGTTATATAACTTTTGAGAATTACAATTTAGATTTATTGCCAATTTTTAATCAAGTTTTCTTTGTTTTGTTCTGTGATTTGTTTTGTTTTCTATTGAGTTTGGAGTTCTCTATATTCAAGATAGATAGATAGATGCATACATACATACATACATACATAGATGATAGCAAATTTTTTCCAACTCTATAGGTTGTCTTTGAAGAAGGCTTTCAGTTTGATATAATTCCATTTACATAGTTTGGTTTTTGTTTTTTTGTGTTTTAGAGGTCTTCTCAAAAAAAAAAAATCCTTGCTCAGGTCTTGAGTTCGATCCTGGTAACCACATACAATGCTGGGTGTGGTGACTCACGCCCACCAGCAATCAATACGGCATACCACAGTGCCAGGCATGGTGGCTCACGCCTGTAATCCCAGCATTCGGGAGGCAGAGACAGGAGGATTGCTGAGATTGAGGCTTGCCCGGTCTGCATAGTGAGTTCAGGGCCAGCTAAACTACAAAGCAAGACCATCTCAAAAAAAAAAAAAATCCTGGGCCGGAGGGTTAGCTCAGTGGTTCCGGTGCCTGCCTCGCAAGCGTAAGGACCTGAGTTCGATCCCCGGTTACCACATATAATGCTGGGCGTGGTGGCTCACGCCTGTAATCC
>PVIC010034072.1:0-19811 GCA_004025085.1 Thryonomys swinderianus
TAAAACCTCTCAGATACAGCAAAATAACTATGACCCATAGCTCCAAGATGATAATGAGAAAGTAGTTGGGAATCATCAGGTGAAAATATGCTATTTTAAAGCAGGCAGGTAGGTGGTGCACCCCTGTGATCCCCACACCTGGGACGCTAAAGCAGGGGGATCAGCATGAGTTTAAGGCCACCCTGACCTATTCAGCAAGATCCTGTCTCAAACCCCTCTGATTTTTTTAAAAACAGAAAGAAAATTCACTATTTTAAGTGTACCCAACTGGTAAACTTTTTCATCATAAAGTATGTGGAAGTAAAAAGAAATACATCTATAAATCTAGTCTTGCACAGTAGGTAAAAATAAGAAGAGCCCAAACCGGGTACTTTGCATTGTTGAAGCCAGATGAGCAAAGGCAGGTCTCTTGCACACCTGGACTCCCGCTGCTCGGTCCCGCAGGCCCCGCAGACCCTGTCTTCCAAGACGGAAGCCGTGCGGCCGCTGCCCAGGCAGCCCTCACCAGGCTCGCGCTGACGGCTGCTTGTGCTCCTCAAGGATCCTGCCCGTAAGTCGCCCTAGGCCACCACAGGCACAAGGAAGTAAAACCCGTCCTTCCTGCTTCCTGCCTGCAGACAAGGTGCAGCCCCTGAAAATACGGGTCTCCAAACTGCCTTCCGGGAGGTTCTCAACCATCTCAAGGTCCATTGGGCTGCCAGGGGCTCTGAGGACCAGGGTTTCAAAACTGTGCCACGACAGCGCTCACCTCGGCAGCACCTGGACTAAACATGGACCATACTTGCTTTATTTTGAGACACAGTGAGACACTGCTCACTGAGCAGTCCGGGCTGACCTGGAACCTGCAGCCATCTTCCTGCCTCACCCTCTCAAAGGCTGGGGCAACAGGCCTATTACCACTGTACCTGGCAGTGAGTGCTTTTGTTTGACATGGCTGCCCCGCCCGCGTGTGGCCTGAGAGGGCGGCACTGGCACGCAGAGGGGCAGGGGCTGAGTAACCTGCCCGGGGTAGAGCCCCTCCCTGCAGTGCGGTTTGTCTCCATTACAAAAATCTCCAAGCAGGACGAATGATTCCAGGCATTTCAAGCGGGGAAACTGGGCCTCAGAAACACCAGGGGACGGCTGCACGTTTAGGGTTTAAACTGGTTTACACCAGTTCAGCGCGGCACTCTGGGATGTAAATTCTAACAGATCGATCATCTGTGCCTTGTTCTATGTGAGCTCCAAAGAGTGCAAGGTCAGCTCAGACCTCACACAGCTCAAGTTTCAGGAGGAAGAGCTATTCTGAGTGCTTTCTGTGTGCTGCTCCACTGAACCCTATAGCATCTTGCAGAGTTCACTACCTCTGCGTAGGACTCAAGAAACAAGAAAAGGGAAGATGTTGTTTCATCATTTAGTCCAGGCTGGCCTTGAGCTTCCTGTGATCTTCCTGTCTCAGCCTCCCAAATGCTGAGATTATAGGTGTATCCTAGACATCCTGCTACTCATCAGATACTTTGAATAATTCTGAACGGTCCAGGCATGATGATGAACCCAAGTAATCCCACCACCTTAGAGGCTGAGGGAGCACAGTTGCGTGTTCAAGTCTAGCCTGTGCAACTCGGCGACTTAGTAAGACCTTGTCTTAGGAGAAAATAAAAATAGAAATGAAAAGAGCTGATAAAAAGAGTTTTGCTCAGTGCAAAAGCCCACTCTTTTTTTTTTTTTTTTTTTGAGACAGGGTCTCGCTTTGTAGTTCAGGCTGGCTCTGAGCTCACTATGTAGCCCAGGAAAGCCTCAAACTCAGCAATCCGCCTGTCTCTGCCTCCTGAAAGCCCACCCTTTTTAGGGACAAAGGCTGGTAAGAATAAACATGGTAGAAATTCTCCACCTTCATTTTACAAATGGGAAACTTCATAATTGAGGCTAAATGTTCTCCATGATAGAGCAATATAAATTGGACTTTTGAAGATTCCAGTTGCTGCTGGTTCTATCAGGACCCAAAGCTCAACTCAGTATGGAGAGAATCCTAGAACGGATCTTTCTATTTGCTCGGTGTCTGTCTCAGGAACCTGCCTTACGGTAGAGAGGGACTGGGGGCCCCTCTCTGAGTTTACAGCATGCAGGCAAAGTTCTGCCCGGGAGGCTGACAGTGACTGGTTTTCACTTCCAAAATGTTGTCTCCGTCTAACGTAAGCTTCATTCCACTCAGCACTGGTTGAGCTTTTCACGCCAAACATCTTCCTGGACCCACAGAGACAGCTGAGAAGGGGCAGCCCCGCCAACAGGGAGGCAGGGTGCTGGGTCCGCGGCAAAGCGGACTCACGCAGAAGGGAAGTTAGGCGCACAACGAGGCGAGGAGAGTGACCGGCGCCCCTGCTGTGCTGTGCGGGTGCCAGGGGTGGTGGGATGGGCCACGTCAAGACGCCTCTTCGGCAGGCCACATCCCAGGACCCCATGAGACGGAAGCGGCCGGCTCATCACCACACACACCGCTCTGTGTGGGCCCCAGGCCCAGCAGCACCCTCACCGCCACACCTTCGCCCTGAGCTCGTGGCCTCCTCCTAGGTCAGAAGGCATGCCCGGTCCTGGGTCAGCCACTCGACTCACCTGAGCGAAGAGCAGGAGGCTGGACAGGCAGGCTCTGCCTCAGAGCTGGATCCCAGAGGCCCACAGGTATAGCCTATTTCCCGCTCTAGTCTCTGTCATGACCAGGAAGACCGGATCCCTCGGGTCAGCTGCTGGGCCCGGGAGGCTGGAGCCGGACACGCGGTCATAGGCACAGATTCACAGAACACCCCGGCTGGGATCAGGAGGACAGCCGTGCTAAACGACGCGCCCTGAGAATGACTCTGTTTTGAGCCCTGAAATGTGTAGAAGAGGTGGGGAGCTGGTGTGGAGAAGCTATTGTGCTATTTAGGGTTTGCTTTGGTTCACAGTCCTGGGGTTTGAACCCAGAGCCCCCCGCATGCTAGGCAAGTGCTCTCTCACTCGGCTCAGGCATGCTATGAAGATCTAAAGCCGAGGAGACTGCTCAGGAGCTTCCGGATGCGCTCTCATCTGGACGCGGGCAGATGTCCATGCGTGTCCTCGGCATGAGGGGCCAGCTATTGCCCCCCGGGTCCCAGGAGGGAAACACCCTGTGCTCCCGGCTATGTGGGAGGCCAACGAGGAGGATCACGTGCTGAGCCAGGGTGACGCAACCCTGTCTAACAAAAAGGGAAGGAAGGGAGCCAGCTGGGTCATAGCTCAGTGACACAGCATCTGCTGGCTACCTACGAGGCCTGGGTTCAAGCACCAGCACCCCCAAAAAAGGGTCGTTTTGCTAAAGTCACGTAAATCATAGAAGGTGAAGACTAAGAAACCTCTTTTGGACTTGGTAATCATGTCACGCATGAAAGAAGGAAAAATTTTGAGACTTCTTGTGTTTTGCAGATGGGGAAAGGTCACCCTGGCCCAGTCATACTCACCGTGTATGCAGCAAACAGTTGCCGGTGGGGAAGTCCCAGCTCTGGTCTCCGCCCAAGCAGTGAAAGACCGTGATGAGCTCCGGAGCCAGCGTCCCGCTGTGCGCAGCCCGGACAGTCCGTCACCTGGTCTGGGGGCTGCGGCAGCAGAACAGACACGCAGAGGTCTGCAGAGCAGTGGTGCCGAGAGTGAGGGACCCTGGAGAGGTTTCTCTGATCTACGGGAACCTCACATAGGAGAAACTACACTTCAGCCACACCCACACGTGTCAGAGCTGTCTGCAGTGTGCAGTACGCATTTTCCTCCGTAGACCAGGTCTCATCTCTGTCTCTTCTACAGAACACACCGCGGTGATTCCAGGAACTGTGACTGGGTATTGATTGACGTTTTATTTAGCTCAGGAAATGCATACAGCAAAGATATTTTGTGAAGACGTGGCCTGTGAATATGAAATAAAATCAGTGTGACTATTTGAACTGTTAGATGTTGGCAGAGTTGTTCCTGGTTACTGCCCTTTCTCTTCATCTTTTTTTTTTTTTTTTTTTTTGAGACAGGGTCTCGCTTTGTATTTCAGGCTGGCCCTGAGCTCACTATGGTGCCCAGGCAAGCCTTGAACTCAGCAATCCTCCTGCCTCTGCCTCCTGAGTGCTGGGATGACAGGCGTGATTACCAGGGACCTTTCACTTGCTAGTCAGACGCCGGAACCACTGAGCTAAATCTCTGGCTTTCTGTTTTGCTTTTGAAACAGGGTCTTGCTATGTGTTCAAGATGGCCCCGAACTCACTGTGTAGTCCAGGTGGGCCTCAAACTCATAGTGGCCCTCCTGCGTCAGCCTCGAGTGCTGAGATTATAAGTGTGTGGCCCGCCGGCAAGGCCTATTCCTCCTGCTGGGGTGGAAGGGCTGCACTGTGCCGCTGGCACAGAGAGTCAGTAGAGCTGGGACCAACACAAGGCCTTTGTGGCGAGGCAGACATGGGCTGGATGGGGATTTGGTGGGGAACAGGCCCAGGTGAGACCTGCCTCTAGGCAACAGCTTCCTTTGGACTTGTCAGACAGCTTGTGTCTCACTGGACGGATGAAAGGCCATCTCAGAGCTTGTAATCTGCATTTGTCTCTTTGTTTTAAATATACTGTTTCCAAATATATTACACTGAGAAAGATGTAGCATTAAAATGTGTTGATTTTTTTTTTTTTTGAGACAGGGTCTCAATTTGTAGTTCTGGCTGGCAGAGTTGTTCCTGGTTACTGCCCTTTCTCTTCATCTTTTTTTTTTTTTTTTTTTTTTTTGAGACAGGGTCTCGCTTTGTAGTTCAGGCTGGCCCTGAGCTCACTATGGTGCCCAGGCAAGCCTCGAGCTCAGCAATCCTCCTGTCTCTGCCTCCCGAGTGCTAGGATTACAGGCGTCAGCCACCACGCCCAGCACTGTGCTATGTGGTACTGATTGCTGGTGGGTGTGAGTCACCACACCCAGCATTGTATGTGGTTACCGGGGATCGAACTCAAGGCCTTGTGCTTGCGAGGCAGGCGCCAGAACCACTGAGCTAAATCTCCAGCCCAAAATGTGTTAATATTTTAATCTAAGGACATCTATATAGATCTCAGAATAAAGCTTAGCATTTTTTTCTTTTTTTGAGACAAGGTCTCTCTGTGTAGTTCAGACTGGCCTAGACTCATTGTGACTGTCCTGCCTCAGCCTCCGAGTCCTGAGTTTACAGGAGCTCACCACCACGTCCAACCTAAAGCTTAGCTTTAGAGTTTAGCATACATGAAGTAAACAAACTGAGAGCAGAGTTAGTAAAATAAGCCACTAACCTGCCGTGGCCTGTGTGGAGAGTGGGTGCAGCACCCGCATGGAACTGTGGAAATCCAGAAGGAGAAGACACACCCGGGCACAGCTCCAGGACAGCAGCAAGGTGCCACCGAGAGACAAGGGGAGCCGGTGTGAAGGGCACGCTTCTCCTCATCCGGAGGAGAGACAGAGTGAAAATTAATGGCAGAGATTGCCCAGGATAATGGCTGCGGACGAAAAGCTGGTGATTCGCTAAACCAGCAGAGGAGAAATGGCTGTGATGGAATCGGAGGACACCTGCCAAGTGGAAATGTCGGGCAGGATGGCAGTGCGTCTTCCCGGGTCCTGGGGACGACACGGGGAGGCTGCGTTTCCTGGGCTGCCTGAAGTTAAGGCCGCCGTCCCGGGGTGGAGGGCCGGGAGGAGGGCCGGCCGGGTGCTGTAGGCTCTTGGGAGCGCCTTGGAGGGAAGGGGGCTGCTGTTGGAGGGGAGGGACAGGGCCTGGAGCGCCCTGGTCGCCGCTCGCCCTGCCTGGACCCCCGGGTCCTGAGTGGGGAGGTCCTGACTGCCACGGGGCGCTCCGTCCGCGTCCGGTGCTGCTGTGGGCTTCTCTTGCCGTCCCAGTTCAACAGCGCGCAGGTCAAATGCATCTTGCTAAGAAGAGAGCACAAACCACGTCAGAAACTAGAGACCACGCGATCATCGTAACACCCCCAACTCTGACTACTGGTCATTTATTTTATACGTCATTTTATACAGGCAAAATTTAAAACAAAATGAGTAATCTGTTTTGTTTTTGTTCTTTTGACACAGGACCTCACTGGGTAGTTCAGGATGGCCTTGAACTCACTTTGTAGCCCAGACTGGCCTGGAACTCACAGCAAATCCTTCTGCCTCAGCCTCCTAAATGGAGGTATTACAGGTATGTGCTACCATGCCTGGTTTGAATCAATAATCGTAAAGAAATTATAAACCATCCAGTGGAATCAAGGCCTAGTAGAGAACCTGAATAGACCAACTGTTACCTCAGGCATCCAAAGTCAGAGACCCACTCCTAAAAATGATAACAAGGCCAGAAGGCTTTATCAGAAACTTCTTTTAAGCCATCAAAAACCAAGATAATTAACTTGTTATATAAAGTGTCCCAGAGAAAAAGAAAAGGATAAAAAGATAATCTGGATGGCTGGGCATGGTGGTGGATCACATTTGGGAGGCTGAAGCAGGAGGATTGCTGAGAGGTCAAAGGCACCTGGGCTACATAGGGAGACCCTGTCTCGAAACAAACAAACAAACAAACAACAAAACAAAACAAAACAAACACCCTGGTAAATCAGAATGGAAAGTATCCTTCATCTTGCTGATGAACATAGAAGTAAAAACCCCAAATACAATTCTAGCACAGAATCCAGCAGCACACCAGGAAAGTTACGCTGGGAATACAGGGGCTTCAACGTTATGAGGTGTATGAATCCAAATCCATGTTCTATCTGAGAAAGGCCCTAGAAACCAAATAATTCTGTTGTACTGAAGAGTGTGTTTAACAAATTCATTACCTTTCCTTCCAACATGAGCTTGGAGGCGCTTATCATAAATGACATGTCTAACAAGAAAATTTAAGGCCAGCACACTGAGAAAGTAAAGAATAAGGTCAGAATTCATGTCTCTACCTTTAGCATATTTGGAAGTTTTAGTTAATATGTAAAAACAGGAAACAAGACAGGTAAAAGTCAATGGTGGTGCACCCCTCTAATCCCAGCACTCTGGGAGGCTGAGGCAGGAGGATCACAAGTTTGAGTCAGGCCAGGAAACTTACCGAGGAAGCAAGAGCTTGTCACAAAATAAAGAAAAAGGAAAAGGGCTGGGGACAGGGTCAGGGCAAAGGGTCTGAGCTCAAGCCCTGGGGTCGTGGTCAGGGTGGGCACGGAAGGGTGAGGCCAAACCACTCCCAGGATTTAATGGAAAGGGGGCACGTGCTGGGGGGGACCTGAAGTTTCACTGTACACCTTTTTAAGGGTGAGGGTTTTGCTAAGTCGCTTGCTGGTCCTGGGCCCCTAGGCTCTCCCCTTGGCCCCCGGCACCAGCCACCTCTCCCGGCGAGGCAGTTCCTGCTCTGCTACGGCTGCTCCACAGGCCCAGTGTGAACTCAGTCAGACCCTTGGAAACGTCTGCAATAGGATGGCACCAGTTGACATAAGCCGTACGTGGGACACTAGCTCACACTCACCCTAGGAAGATGAGTCGCGTGAAGATGGCCCCCAAGACGCGGGTACTTCCACACAGCAGGCAGGAGCTGAGGCTGGGCAGAGCTGTGCCTGCACTGGGACTCTGCTGTGCCACGACCGGCTCTTCTTTTTCTCGCACAGATTAGCTTCTTCTAAGCTCACTGCAGCGGACGAGGGATCAGTTTTTTCATTTTGATACATTTCCTACACAACATGGACTCTTTGTAGGACCCCTTTAAACTTCCAGCTGAAGCCAACGTGGTGGCCTATGCCTGTGATTTCAGCACTCAGGAGGCTGAGGCAGGAGGATTGCTTTGAGTTTGGGGCCAGCCTGGCTGCATAGTGAGTTCAAGCTCAGCCTGGACTGCATAATGAGACCTGTCTCAAAAATGAAACAAAACAGGGCCTGAGATTTAGCTCAGTGGTTCTGGTGCCTGCCTTGCAAGAGCAAGGTCCTGAGTTTGATCCCCAGTAACTGCATGCAATGCTGGGCATGGTGACTCACGCCCACCAGCAATCAGTACCACATACCACAGTGCTGGGCGTGGTGGCTCACGCCTGTCATCCCAGCACTCGGGAGGCAGAGGCAGGAGGATTGCTGAGTTCCAGGCTTGCCTGGGCTCCATAGTGAGCTCAGGGCCAGCCTGAACTACAAAGTGAGACCCTGTCTAAAAAAAAAAGGAAACAAAACCAAGACAAAACTTCAAGTCCAGTTCGGTGTTCTTTAATATGTGACTGTAGTGTCATTTCTCCTTTAAGACCTAAGGATTCATGGAAATTAGCCCTGGAAACTTTGTTTCAGATCAGTTGGAAAGCACAAAGCACAAACAAGGCCAACGTAAAACGTCTGTCATGCACATCAAATGCTACTGTCTTACCATAGCACCATTGCTAAATATTAGAAAAACCCCAAACATGTATTTTTAAAGTCTAATTTAGAGGGCTGGTGATAGTTCAATGGTGCCTCACCTGCCTTGAAAGCACAAGGCCCTGAATTCAATCCCCATTACTGGGAAACAAAAATCTAATTTAGAAATGTCTATACATTTTTTTGAGACAGAACAGGTCGCTGCCAAGGCTCAAGCCAGGAAGCCCTTGTATGCCCATAAGTGGGGCCACAAGGGCAGGCGACGAGTCAGAGAGCAGAGCGGCCTGGGCCCCACAGACCCGTGGGGACCTGGACGCTTGCAGCTTGGCCCGGGGACGGCACTCGCGGGGCCAGAGACAGCTGCAGAAGGCCCGGCGCGGTCCAGATGCAGCCCGGGCCCCAGGGCCCACCCCGGGCCGCTGCCGCTGGCCGCCGCGCAGCTCCCTGCTCCGCCCAGGCTCGCGCGGACCCCGGCGCAGCCTCCCCGTCCCTCCCCTGCCCGGCCTGGCCACCCCGAGCCCTTCCCCCGACACACACAGTCATGAGTCCACGACTTCGGTGGGGAAAGCTCACTCCTGTTTTCCTTTTCAGGCAGCTGAAAGGTTGCATTTCCTCTGAGCACGAATATAAGCAGCAAACCACAGCGCCGGCGACGCCGCAGCCAGAGGAAGCGACAGCGGTTTCTGTTTCACATCACAGCAGGCACGTCTCGCTCAAGACGTCCGTAGGGTTATCCCTGCCTTAAAATGATGACACCCCTGGCCCAACCATTAGATTTTTAAAACGTGCTACTCATGAGCCAAACATCACACGGCAAAGAAATGTTTTGTGTTTCGACATGATTCGATTCCTTTTGATCCCTATGTATTTTATTTTATTAATGTATTTAAAAATTTTATCCTGAGGAATTAATTTAATTCATGAAAATCCTGAGTTCAGGACAGAAACTATTTAAAATTTCTGTTCTGATCATAACAAATCAATTCTAGTCTAATCGGGCTCAAATTCTATTGGTCTCTCCCTCCCTCCTTCCTCCTCCCCGTCCCTCGCTCCCTCCCTTCCTTTCCCGCTGGAATTCAAACCTAGGGCCTCATACATGCTTGGCAACTGCTCTACCACTAAGCTACAGGCCCCACCCTTAGTATTGTAGGTTGGTGTCACTTAAAAAAGAAATGTCTACCTGAGACCCAGTCTCAGAATGTGCTCCGGGCTGCCTTGAGCTCCTGAGCTTTAGCAGCCCTCCTGCCTCAGCCTCCAGAGTGACGGCAGCCCCTAGTCCCGGCACCACCAAGCAAGGCTCGGGTTCCAGCTCTCCCTGCCCTCCATGGGCCGATGTCTCCTCCTCAGTACAAGTCCTTCTACGACAGAAGAGCCCGGATGCCACCTGAGGAGCGTCCACCGAGCCGAGCCCAGGCCCAGGTGAGCCCTTCCCTCTCTGCCATGAGCCCAGGAGCCCGATTCCGGTGTGTGGTCTGGTTCTTCTCTCCTGCCGGCGCCCCTCCTCCGAGGGTCGGCTCTCTGTTCCCGCTTGCTGTACACAAGGACCTGGCGCCTCTTCATCAGACCCACTGCGGTTAAGTTCCCGCCTTGCATTCAGGCCTCAGCCCGGCTGGCAGGCTGGCGCTGGCCCTGTCCTTCCGGTTCCTGGCGTTAGTCCTTCCTCAGCTCCCTTTTCCACAAAGCACTCCGGTCCCTGAAGAACCTGCCTCCGTCGTCAGGACCCACCCTTCCAGTGCTGCCTCCTCTGTCCTCCCCAGGCCACCCTGTGCACACCCGCCCAGGTGCCAGCCTGGTTTCCTCCGGGAGAGCATGCCCGGCACACCTGGGGCCCCTGTAGCTCTGCAGACACTTCCACGGGTGCCAGGCTGAGCTAACAGCTGGGTGAGCTGGAAATGTGGCTCTCTTGTCAGGCAGAAGACTCAGAATTCAACTTTCTGTTAGAAACATGCACCTTCCTTTGCTTGTGAGTAAGTCCGTCTGCAGGCCACAGACCAGAAGAGATTTGCAGTATGTACAGCTGACAGAGAAATCTCACAGATACTCTTTTGAGTGAAAATAGCCAGACAAGGCCGGAGATTTAGCTCAGTGGTTCTGGTGCCTGCCTAACAAGCACAAGGTCCCTGGTTCGATTCCCAGTAACCACATATAATAGTACCGGGCACGGTGACTCATACCCACCAGCAATCAGTACTACACACCACAGTGCCGGGTGTGGTGGCTCACGCCTGTCATCCCAGCACTTGGGAGGCAGAGGCAGGAGGATTGCTGTGTTTGAGGCTTGCCTGGGCTGCATAGTGAGCTCAGGGTCAGCCTGAACTTCAAAGGGAGACACTGTCTCAGAAAAGGAAAGAAAGAAAGAAAGAAAGAAAGAAAGAAAGAAAGAAAGAAAGAAAGAAAGAAAGAAAGAAAGAAAGAAAGAAAGAAAGAAAGAAAGAAACAAACAAACAAACAAACAGAGGGCCAGATGATTCTGGTCCCCAGTCCTATCTATGGAGAAGTCAGGGGCCAGCAAGGCTGACAGATGCTGGCAGAAGTCAAGACGGTGACAACTCTTTGGAGCGGACTGAGATGCTGAGGTTCGATCTGGATGCTGATCTGGATGCTGATTATCAGGTGGCAACACATGAACCATTCGCACTACACACAAGACCCGTGCACTCCTGCGCTTTCCTGTTAGCATGTTCTTAGCCTCAGGCCAGGCGTGCGGTGTTGGTGGTATCGTGGTGAGCATAGCTGCCTTCCTGTTAGCATGTTCTTACCCTCTAGACACTGACGTAAGTAACCTCGGACAGATCTTCAGCACGGGGAGGGGTTTTGGAAACTCAAACCATGGCAAACTTTTGGGAAAATGGTTTTTATATTATCCAAAACAGCTAAGTGTGGTGGTGCTCACGCGTAATCCCAGGATTTGGGAGGCTGAGGCAGGCAGATTGCTGAGTCTGAGACCAGCTTTAGCTCATGGTGAGCTCAGGGCCAGCCTGAGCTACCTTGCCAAAAAAAATCATCCAAAACAAATCGCCCTGGAGCCAGTAGAGAGACCAAGAAAATTATTTTTGGATAAGAGCAAAGGAGAATGAAAACAGAAATAGTCTGAAGATAAAAGCACCATGTACACACAGGGCTAAAATAAGATGCTGGGTTGAGCCCGAAGGCCCTGAAGTCAGGCAGCACCCAGAGGACAGCGTGGGCTCCAGAGCCACTGGCAGCCCATGCTGGCTTCCTCCTCCTCACCTGGACTTCACGCTTGCTGCTCGCACGGGGACTGGAGAACAGTTTACTCCTGCTGCCTCTGGCTGTCTCGGGAGGGAGAAACTCCGGGCCTGGTCCCCAAATCCCGAGGGTCCCTCACCTCTGAGCACCGTGGTGTCCCCACTCGGCCGGGCTCACCTCCCGCGGCCACCGCCTGCCTGTCTTCCCGCTCGCCCCCTGCTGCTCTGACCAGTCCATCATAAACAGTCTTCAGGCCTCACCCGGCCTCTGGCCTCCCCGGTGGATTACAGAGCTTAGACAAATCAGGTCTCATCGGTTCCGTGTCTCAGAATAAAACCCCAACTCGATGGGGGCAGAGAAAGCCTTTTCTGGGGTATGACGCTCGAGTCCTGTGCAGTCTTTGGAATCAAGACCGAGCAGGAGTGAGCCCAGGGACAGGGGTTACTGCTCCCCAGGGTTCCAGGGGTGTCAGGCTGCTGCCTACATGGCAGACTCTGTGTGTGTGGTGTTAGTGAGAATTGAAAATATATGTGTGGCATTAGTAACACTCAGGTCTTTTGCCTGTCAGGTTTTTTGACGTTGTTGTTGTTTGAAACAGGGTCTCACTGTTTCAAACAACAACTCACTCAGTTCAAACTGGCCTTGAACTCACAGCGATCTTCCTGCCTCAGCCTCCTGAGTACTGTGACAATAGGCATTCACTATCACACCCAGTTAGAACTGCCAGTTCTTGAGCAGAAAGGTCTCCTAACTGAAAGGCTCAGGGCAGTACTGATGCCCCTCCTGCCCCTTCCTGATGCTCAGACAAGGTATGGAGCCTCACTGAGTACTTTATTCTCAAAGCTGAAATCCTTAGAATCCAAAGTTTCGAGGTTTCTTTTTTGAGTTTTTTTGAGAGAGGTTCTCACTTTTTAGTTCGGGCTGGCCCTGAGCTCACTATATAGCCTAGGCAAGCTTTGAATTCACAGCAATCCTCCTGCCTCTGCCTCCTGAGTGCTGGGTCTAGAGGCATGAGCCACCATGCTTGGCAAAAATTTTTTTTAACACTTTGAGATAAATCCTCCCTAAGTCGCTAAATTGCCCAGGCAGGATTTGAACTTGTAATCTTCCTGCCTTGGCTTCCAGTATGTGCCACCATGCTCAGCTAAAACAAACTTGTCTTCAACAAAATTAAGTTGAACTCTTGGAAGGGTCAGGGAAGCATGAGTAGTCAGTACCATTGTCTGTGTGTGAAGTATCTGAGCTTGTCATTGTCTGTGCACCTCTGGTTTGTAATCCTCTAACGAGTAACCCACGGGGAGGAGTTCAAAACTAGACGCTAAGGCTGGGCGTGGTGGCTCACACTTGTAATCCCAGCACTCGGGAGGCAGAGACAGGAGGATTGCTAAGTTCGAGGCTTGCCTGGGCTACATACTGAGTTCAGAGCTAGCCTGAACTACAAAGTGAGACCCTGTCTCAAAAACAAAAAACAAAACAAAACAAAAAAACAACAAAAAAACCCCTAGACACTAAGAATTGGCTTTAGAGGTCAGTACCTTCCTCTTTCCCCTATGAAAGTGTTTTAGATGTGTGTATTTTGAGGGAAAAAAAAGTCCGTAGCTTTCGGGTACTGAGTTGAATCCATCCCAGATGCCTTTGGAAGTAATGAAACAAACCACAGCCTTATTTGGACCAGGCTTATTATTTGTATCTAAGAAGCAATGAGCCATCGTATGTACACAGAGCTGCCTAAAGGAAGTGATATGATACCTAACAAGCTTGCATGCTGCAGATCTACATGCTTATAATTCCTGAACACAACGAAAGACTATTGAACAGTCTGATTATTACTGTGATGTTGGGGACTGAATCTTGGGTCCAGCATGTGCTAAACACGTAATGTACACTCAGCTGCACCTCCAGCCCCTAAGATTTCATATCATGTTTTGCTTTGTTGGAGAGAAAGCAGGACAGACTTACTGTTTTTCCCTGTTGCATGGAGGCAATCTATGTTTCAGTGATTGAATCTATTTTCTCACCCACATCTGCTTAACAAAATGGAAAGACACGCCCTGTTCCTGGTTAGAACGTCTCCTCTGCCTGACTTTACTTACAAATTTAGTGTGATCCCAATTAAAATAACAGCACCTTAATATTTTTCCTGAAGAAGATTATATATTATATAGTTGAGGCAGAGAAGTAAACACACAAGAACAGCTGGAAAACCTACCGAAGAAAGTCAGTGTTGGAGAGGAGAGGAAGTAGTCCTAGCAGATAATGAAAACATACAACACAGCCTGCAGGTGATACTAGTTGGGTGTCGTGGTGCACTCTGCAATTATGCCACTCAGGAGGCTGAGGCAGGAGGGCTGGCGTGAGGTTGATACTATTGAGCTGCACAGTGAATTCAAGGCCAGGGTGAACAATGTAGGGGAACTATATTTCAAAAACAAAACAAACAAAGAGCAAAAAAATACTGTCACAGGAATCAGAAAGACGAGTAGAATAGAAACAAAAAACAATAAAAGTGATTAAAACATACACACATAAACAAGAAAAAGGATTCATGAGACTCAATACAACTGAACAGTCTTTCAGGAAAAATAAACGAGGTTCTTTACAACACACCCAATAGACTTGAAGTAGACAAAAAATTTAAATGTAAAACATGAAACTAGATTGATAATAAAATAAAACATGGGTTCATTTCTCTATATATGTAGATAGAGAAAAGATTTCTAACTAGGATTCAAAATTCCGATGCAATCAAGAAAAGATAAATATACTATGTAAACATTTTAAATTGTGCATAAAATCACCTTAAGTAAAATTAACACACGAAGGACAAATTAGGAGAGTGTATTTATAACATCTTAAGACACAGGGTTAATTCTTCTAGTGTGGAGAGAGTAAGAAACAAGGTGATTTCTATGAAAAATATGAACAGGAGTGTCTCCACGTGCAACTGTGGCCCACCCCTGCCCACCTCTTACACCGGAGCCCGGAGACGTCTGCTCAGCTTTGATTCTCTGTCCTGGAGCGGGACTGACCATCAGGGAGCACTTACCGCAGCCGCGGATCTTCAGCTCCCCACGGCTGCTCTGTCCTCCCTCGGCAGCCCTGGGGGGGCTCCGGGCCTCCCTCGCGCTGCTTCACTCGCCGTCTGGTGCAGACCGTGAGCCTTCAGCCAGCCGGCGGGGAGAAGCCGGCTGCTCCTCAGGGTCAGGGCGTCAGAAGGGCCTGCTGCCGCCTCTCTGTGCACTTGCTGCCTCGTGCCAGGGGGTGCTTGTGCCCTTCTGCCGAAGTGCAAGTCTTGTTGAGATGTCTTGTGTCTGAGTGCTTTATTACCCACGCCAACGAACTGAGTGTAGGGGACAGTCCTGACAGGAAGAGCTGCAGAAACAGAGGAGACCAAAATCTTACAGAAAAGTAGACAAAGTATATGTCCGGACAAGCACAAGAGAAAAATGTAAAAATACCATCTGAAGGATGCTCAGTTTCATTCATCATTTTTTTAAAAAGCAAAACCTCTCTTGGTGCCCTTGAGGCATGTACAGTGATAACATCCATCATAGGGAATTTGTACTTGTACCGATATATCCTGCACATTCATCTTTCTTTTGACAGGTTTATATACCAAGTAGACACAAAAGGTATGTCCGCACAAGGCTGTGCACACAGATGTTCAAAATAACTTCATTTGCAGAAATGAGAGCAAGCTAGAAAGGGCCATTATCAGGTGAAAAAATAATCGGAATATGGTGTATCCACACAACAGAATAGTATTACAATAAAAAGGGCCGGGCTACGGCCACACACAGCAATGTGGGTGAATTTCGAAGCCATTCTGCTAAAAGAAGCCAGACAACAGAGTGCACATGGTATGATTTTACTTTTGTACAAGTCCAGAAAGTTAAAAGCAGATTAGATCAGAAAAGATGATTAACTTCTGGCGTTCTATGGCACAGTCAGATGACTATGGTTGGTGATTACTTGCCAATTTCAAAATAGCTGTTAGACTCAGGCATCATGGGGCACACATGTAAACCCAGCACTTGGGAGGCCGAGGCAGGAGGGTCACTGCAAGTTCAAGGCTAGTCTGGACTATACAGGGAGACCCTGTCTGAAAAAACAAAGCAAAAATACTGGGTGTGGTGGTTCATGCCTGTCATCCCAGCACTTGGGAGGCAGAGGCAGGAGGACTGCCGAGTTCCAGGCTACCTAGTGAGGTCAAGGCCAGCCCGAACTACAAAGCGAGACGCTATCTCAGAAAAAAAAAAAGCAAATAAAAAATCTCATAGAGAAAATCTTGAATGTTCCTAAAACTAAGGAATACTGAATATTTGAGCTGATGGAGATGCCGTGACCCTGATCCGATCTTATATCCACAGTACTGGTGTACTGAAATGTCACACTATACTGCATATGCATATAGAATTATTGTGTGTTCATTTAAAAATACACTTAAAAGAACAGATCAGTGGTTGCCTGGGCATGGGCATGGAAGGTAGCAGGAGGAAAGGATTTAAAGCATCACCAGGAAACTTTTGAGTGTTATGGCCACCTTTCTCTCTCTGGAATGAAATGCCACCCACAGTTTAAAGCGGAAGGGGCTTGGTTGGCCACAGCCCGGGAGGCTCCAGTCCTGGCCGGCTGGCTCCCTCACATAAATGAGCCTGAGGGGCGACTCATGAGTCCGTAAGGAAAATAAGTGAGTGATGGTAAACTGTGCGGCAGTAACAGGAAGGAGGTACTGATGCGAGCTACAGCACGGAGGACCTTGGAAACATGCTGAGTACAGAAGCCTGTGTCTCCCAAGACCAAAGGCCTCACCGTCCACCGCTTGGCAGTGTCCTGCAAGGCACATCTACAGGGGCGTAGAATAAAGTAGCCGTTCCCTCGGACGGGAGAAAGACTCTCCAGGGTACGAGCTTTCTTCCGGGGCAGAGGAAGTGTTCCAGAGTTGGCTCTGGCTACACGAGACACTGTGTGCCGTGAAAGGGCGACGTATGCAGGGCGGACGTTACATCAACAAAGCTGCAGACGAAGCTGACAACAAGGCGGGTACTGCCTCCCAAGAGAGGTCACGTCACGTGGTAAAGACACGGGCGCTGACACTGCCGCTGCACACCGTCACCAGCGGGGGGCGCTCTGAAGGCAGGGGACCGTTTCCGCCCGGTCACCGGGTGCGCGGGAGCTCGGCAAGCCTGCTGAGAAGAGACAGACGGCGGCGGCTGCGCCGTGACATCCATCCAGTAGAGACAGAGTGGCGGCGTGTGTCTGCGGCTCTGAAAGACCAGAGCTGCCCTTGTGAGAGACACCAGGAACGGCGCCGCCGGGGACGCGGGGACCCTGGCCCACACCCCGCCGTCAGGGGCGGGGCGAGGCCTGCTCCGCTGGGGGGTAGGGGGGGGTCAGGCGCGCCATCTGACCCGCTGCGAGAAGAGTTTCACCTGTTGGACAACCAACTAAATCAGAATATAGACAGTAGATTAGATTCAGGTAATAGATCACCATTAAACTTCTGGACTTTCTTCGTGATTCTGTGGCATGCAAATGGCTACCCTTACTCTCAGGAGTTAGACCCCAAAGGATCATAGAATCTGCCATCTATTCTCAACTGACTTCAAAAACTACAGCACAACAGAGGTGGCAGAAGGAGGGAGGAGAGCCAGGCATGAGGGGCAGGCGGTCCAGGGGTGTGACGCCGTGGAAAACTGGCAAGTCTGGTGTACGAAGCCCTGTGTGAATAAGAGGGTAAGAAACGTGGGCCGGAGGATTAGTTCAGTGGTTCCGGCGCCTGCCTCGCAAGCGCAAGGTCCTGTGTTCGATCCCCAGTAACCACATAAAATGCTGGGCGTGGAGACTCACGCCCACCAGCCATCAATACCACATACCACAGTGCCCGGCGTGGTGGCTCACGCCTGTCATCCCAACACTCGGGAGGCAGAGACAGGAGGATTGCTGAGTTAGCGGCAGCTTGCCTGGGCACCATAGTGAGCTCAAGGCCAGCCTGAACTACAAAGCGAGACCCTGTCTCAAAAAGAAAAAAAAAATGGGTAAGAAACGTGTGTCTGTGTGAATGAGGAATGCTCAGGAAAGACCCAAAATGACGTGCTAGATTCGCTTTCATTTATGGACGAGCCCAGGACAGTCCAGCCATGGACAGCCAGGAAGTCCTGGTCCCAAGGGCACTTTGTTCCTACCTATGTCGCCGACACTTTGCCACCAGACACCGGAACCACTGAAAGCTGAGTCAGCCAGTAAGGGGAGTGGCTTTCGTCTGGGGAAATCGCAGAGAAGGTCCGAGCGGAGCCGGCAGAAACAGGCCAGAGTGAAGGTGGAAGAGAAGCAGGAAGGAGCCCCGCCAGGCCGGTCCACCCTGCTAGTGGGCACAGAAACAGGCCCTCTGCAAAGCTCCTATCACGCAGAAGCAGCCCACACCTTCAAGGCCGGCTGCAGCGTGAGCTTCGTTCAAAGCGCCAAGGAGCCTCAGGGCCCTGGACGAGGCGGCACTCGGGAGGCGTCTGAGGGCTGCGCTGGAAGGAGCGTGCGCTCTTGGGACGGAGCGACCCGTGGCCACACCGCGGGAGGCAAGCCGCCTCCTCCTCTCCCTCCCTGGCCTGTGTCGCAGCGTCCCTGCCGCCTTTACGCAGTCACCTTCGCTGCAGACACGTGCCCAGGGCCGCGTCCCTGAGCCCGAGCCCGCGGCCCGGCACCGCTGGACCAGGGCGGCCTGGGAGGAGCTGAGTGAGAGACTGCCTGGCATCGCCCTGCCCCTCAGCGGGGCCCTGCCGGGCGGACGACAGTGCTTGGTGCCCGAGGCCCGAGCGGGCCTGCCCTCATGCTGGTGCCCGTGGGCCCTGGCTCCAGGCCCTGCCCGTCCTGTACGCATGTGTCCCGCGGCCCGGCCCCTGGCACCCCTGGCTCTCACGCTGCGTGTAGCCGTTTCCCAGCCATGAGGCCGTCCGACGGCGCCCGCCGCCACGCTCCCCGCGGTGCCCACTAGCTGGCTGTGCCGAGGTCCTCCGTGTGGAGAAGCACCTGCTGCTTCAGCTCGGAGGTCACCGCAGCCGCGCCCGGCTCGGCGCCCCAAAGGCGGCTCCGAGGTCCATCTCGCGAGGCCTCGGCGGCCCCTCTCCCACAGCACACTGGCACGACCCGGCTACGCTGCTGAGTTGCCTGGGTAAGCTCAACCTTCGCTCCGTCCTGCCTCAGCCTGCGAATGTGCTGGCATCACTGGCTTGCGCCACCACGCCACCTACCGTAAGTGGTCAGTGTGTGTGCTGACCAAATGGACGGCCAGCATCGCCCCTGCCCAGCCGTGACTGCGCACACGGGGTGCCGTGCTGAGCGCTCGGGGCCGGCAGGGAGCGAGGTGGACAAGGTCCCCACGGGGAGCCCGCCTGGAGGGGACAGCACCACCCTTGCCACGCAGGGCTGAGCTGCGTTTGCTCACGGAGGGCCCTGCGCGTGCCCAGAGCGAGTCCTCGGTCACAGCCTGGGCCTCCCGCATCCGGCAAGTCAGGAGCGCAGAGGAGATTCCAGCCCCGGAGAGCGCCAGCCTGCTCCAGGCCTCGATCTCAGACTCACCCTCAGCCCGCTGCACCCCCTCTGACAGGCCGAGCTTCCTGGGACCATGACCTTTGACCTCGCCTGTGAGGGCTCCGGAGCGCCCCGGGCTCTGAACCGCCCCCGGCCCGAGACAAGGTCGGCCAGGAGCAGGGCCTGCGGGGACCCAGCTCTCCCTGGAGAGCCACACACAGCCCACCTCCCTGCATGACCCTGAGCTGGGCCCGGCAGGCCCCTATCGCTGGGTGCTGGGCAGAGCAGCCTGCAGGCTTCCGAAGGCCCCGGGAACTTCCTGGTAAGTAAACTCACTATCACTTGGTCCAGGTATGTTGTTCATTCGTTTATTTCTTGAGACAGAGTCTTGCTATGTAGTTCAGGCTAGTCTTGAACTCGCTTCATATCCCAGGCTGGCCTCAAACTCAGGGTGATCCTCCTGCCTCAGCCTCCCAAGTGCTGGGTTTATAAGTGTGTGCCAACCCCCCACACCATCCAGCATCATACCCTGTTTCTTAAACATATACTGTTTAGGCAACATACTAGCTCACCTTCTCCAAGCCTCTGCTCCTCCTTCATAAAAAGGGACAACACAGCCCCCTAGCCGCCTCAGGAGCTGGCATGAGGTCTAGGGCTGTGGCTCTGGGAGCCCTGGGTACAGGGATGGAGCATGGCACAGACAGTGGCTCCTGGGCGGCCAGCTCTCTGCTGTCTGTAGTTCTCAGGGCAC
>PVIC010034073.1:0-19913 GCA_004025085.1 Thryonomys swinderianus
GGAGTGGTCTGTTCAGTGGAAGTGAAGCAATGACAGAGACTCCCCCATATGAAGGGGTCATGTTGACAAATTACAAATAGGATCCAACTCCATGCAAGTGAACCGTAGAATCTGAAGTCCACTTGTGGTATCCTCAACTTTGCTCACCAAAGAGTTACAGCTGAGTCCAGTTGCACCTGTAATTACTAGCAAAATGAAACAATTAACAAGAGCCATTTGTTTTTACCTTCCCATAGATGGATTCTCATCAATTAAATGAGTAAAAGCAAGTTGATGTTAAGCTTGGTAAAATATCCTGTAGCAAAGAAAGTCAACTGCTGGATATATTTATTGATGTGTGCTATTTCAAAGTAGAGACCCAAATGAACTTTAGTTACCAGAAGTTACAATGATAATATCCCAAAAAGGCAGTAGTCCAAGTAAGAGATTTGATCAACAGTTGCATAAAAGCTCCATACAAAATACTCTTTCATTTTTAGAGATTAGTTAGTAAGCAGTATCATAAAACCCCTGGTAATTCTTTGAAATTCTTGTGTGTGTGTGTGTGTGTATTGAACTTGGGTCCTTGTGCTTCCAAGGTAGGTGGGTTACCACTTGAGCTAAATCCCTGGCACTTCTTTGAAATTCTTTATTTTGCAGTTGGAAAATAGGGGTAAAATAATACGAATATATATAAGAAAATAGAGGAAGCATTTGACTTATAATAACTTCAAATCATATTTATGGAAACATTGTTTTCCATCAAGATTTCACTGAAAGATATAATTTAATGTACCTGTGTGTATCAGACATTGTTTTAAGAGCTTTATAAATATTAAATCACCACAGTAAATTGCTAACATCTTTGAAGAATACCAGTAGGTGCTACCATTTTCCTCATTTGGAATTAAGATGAAGAACAGAGGTATATGGTAATTTGACTGACTTAAGAATCTTATGGTTAATACCTACAAGTTTATTACTGAGGTTAATGCTGCTTCCTTCATTTAACTATAATGAATATATTTAGGTTCTGGATCTTCTAAGCAGAAATTTAAAATATATATGTGAAGTCAAGTTATTTTTTATGCTCAACAATTTCTATATTTAGTGAAGAGAAAAATGCATAAATCGTAGAAACAGGAATACAATGAAATCTTGGGTGAAAAATGACCTTAAAAGGGAAATTCAGAAGTATATGGTATATAATAATGAACTTGGTGAGTAGGAAACTAGGAAAACAATACCATTCAAAGTAACACCTAGAAAATACTTAAGAATTAATCTGAGGAAGTGAAAGACCTTTTTAATGAAGACTTCAGTACTTTGAAAAAGGTGATCAAAGAAGACATCAGGAAGTGGAACTCGTTCAAAATGGTCATACTTCCCAGGCTAATACTCAAATTTAGTGTGATCCCACTTAAATAAAAATAATATTCCTCTTAGAAGAAGAAAAAACAATCCTAAACTTCACATGGAACCAAAAGAGACCCAGAATGGCAAAAGTAATCCTGGGTAACAAAAGCAAAGTAGGAGACATCACAGTCCCACATATCAAGTTATATTACAGAGCTACAGTGATAAAACAAAAACAGCACAATGCATCTATAAAAGCAGATGTGTGAGAGCGAGAGATTCAGCTCAGTGGTTCTGGCGCCTGCCTGGTAAGTGCAGGGTCCCTAGTTTGATGGCCGGTAACCACATACAACAATACCAGGCATAGTGATTCACACTAACCAGCAATCAGCACCACATGCCACAGTGCCAGGCGTGGTGGCCCATGCCTGTAACCCCAGCACTTGGGAGGCAGAGGCAGGAGGATTACTCAGTTCGAGGCTTGCCTGGACTACACAGTGAGCTCAGGGCCAGCCTGAACTGCAAAGCGAGACCCTGTCTCAAAACAAGAACAAGAACAACAACACACACACACACACACACACACACAACTCACAGTAACCAAATCTTGGAAGCAGCCTCTTATGTCCATTAAAAGATGAGTGGGTAAAGAAAATGTAGTATTTGTACATGATGGAGTACTACCTTGTCAGAAAGAATAAATATAAGGGGCTGGGGACTTAGGTCAGTGGTGACACCACCTGCCTTGCAAGTGCAAGGCCATGAATTTGATCCCTGGGCCTCCCCTCAAAATGTGAGTCATTTGTAGGAAAATGGATGCACCTTTTGTTAGGTAAAGTAAATCAGACACACAAGCTTAAATATTACATGATTTCTCTTGTATGAGAAACTCAAAATGTAAAGAAAGAACAAAATAAAATATGGTAGGGAATAGTTCTTTTATAAATGGGAAGAGGACCAAGAGATGGAGAAGAAGGGAAGAAAAACGGATAAAAAGGGAATTGAAGGGCCGGAGGGTTAGCTCAGTGGTTCCGGCGCCTGCCTCGCAAGCGCAAGGTCCTGAGTTCGATCCCGGAAACCACATATAATGCTGGGCGTGGAGACTCACGCCCACCAGCAATCAATACCACATACCACAATGCTGGGCGTGGTGGCTCATGCCTGTCATCCCAGCACTCGGGAGGCAGAGACAAGAGGATTACTGAGTTCGCGGTGGCTTGCCTAGGCAACATAGTGAGCTCAGGGCCAGCCTGAACTACAAAGCGAGACCCTGTCTCAAAAAAAAAAAAAAAAAAAAAAAAAAGAATTAAAATTTTATATATATATATATATATATATATATATATATATATATATATATATATATATCAAACTCACCACAAGGAATATGGTCATTATGTACTGCAAACATGTATTAATAAAAAATTAAATTTGAGAAAAATGTGTAGTATAAATTAGTGTTGTGTCTAGATTTCAAGTTTAGGACTTCTGTCTCAGATTTGTCAGGAAACAGCATAACCAAAAGGTGGGCCTAGCTGTGCCCCCTTCTTTCTTGCTGGCAGTCAGGCCCAGGCCTGAAGAGCTGGTGTTGTGGTATGTGATATATTTTATTTATGATTTGTTATTTAAATATTTTTATAATACTTCCTAAGTATCCCATAAAGCACGGCTTCATTATTTTTGCATCTTATTAGAAAAAGATTGGGTAGATGAAGCAACTGTTGACATTCATGTTGAAATACGGCATTACCTTTGTCTGTGTGTCACGTACAAATGAAGAACCAGCCCTATTTACACCTGCGCAGTGGAGGCTCACCCAGGCCCTGCCAGCTCTTCTTGGCTTCACTGCCTTATAAATGTTGGCTTGAGTCCCTGTTGGACGACTCTCATGAACTGATCAGGGGTTGTTGTTTGTAAAGCAAGAAAATGTATTTACTCTGAGGTTGGGATAACATTCTTTTTGTATTGGCTATTGGGAGTAGACGCAATTATTGATCTTCATGGGACCATATGTTGAATTGAAATGAAAGCCAGACATTTCCATGTGTGTCAGTAAGCATGTTGAAACAAGCTACTCTAACACTAGATTTTGGATATTTTTCAAGATAAAAACAAAGAATAGTGGAATGTCTGATATTTGCTCAATGATTCACATTTTGTATTTTGTGACTCTCCTAATCTCACCTGCAAAAAGTTTCTAGTCTTTGACTCCTAGTACTTAATGCAGTGTTGGCACTTAATTGTGTCCTTTACTCTTAACGTTTCTTTTAATGCCCACATGGGGACAAGCAGTCTTACGAGTATCTGATAACTGTTGAAGATGCAGATGGAATATGTCTCCTTCCCAGTGTATTATTTTCCCACAGTGAAGCTCCCTAGGAATTTACTCATCCATGTCTTTGCTTACACAGGATTCCTGGTTGCCTTTCTGTGGGTGTAGGCATGTCTTGGGTATGGTTTTGGTAATTTAGAAAGCTGCAGAAGAAGATAAACTAAGAGAGGAACAAATTTACATCCTAATGCTACTGAACTGATCAACAGAGAAAAAGGGGTAGATAGGTTTGGGCATGCACATGGAGGAAAATGTAGAGTAGTAGAGGAATTGTTTTTAGCCAGGTAATTCTTATCTCTCCTATAAATTAAATAAGCCTAAGGAACTTTTGTAAAATAAATAGAGCAAGGATCATGAATAATTATTGACTATTATGTGACAATTGCTTTCATGTTCAGTATATCTCACTTAATTTTCATACTAGCTCTAGCGTAGCTCCTTTCACCCCCATATTTATAATTGAGGAAACAACATCACAAAGATGTGAATTAGCTAGTAAATCACCAAGTGATATTTGAACCCAGTTCTTCATCACACCAGACTTACAATGTTTTCACCACACTATGAACAACTGTGGTTCATTGATGAGTAGTTGTGTGTATGTGTGGGAGGCAGGTATAAGCATCCAAAAACAATAACAAGCATCCAAAAGAAATATGGTTTTCAATTTACTCTCAGAAGTTTTACCCTCTAAAAAACTAAGAAGGAGAATTTTCCTGTCTTGATTATCTGAATCTTAGGCGGTTCCATGATATAGAAGAGGATATTAAGGAGAAAAGAATTCATGTGCCTTAGGAAGTTCACAGAGTACCTTATTTACCTGGGAATTCCTGTCAGATGATCTTCCCAAGAATCAATGACTCAGGCCTCAAAGTGTTAACTAGTTTTACCTGATTTCTAATCTGGCCTAAAAGCCACAAAGGGTTACTATGTTGAGGGTTTATCATTCTGCTTAAGGGTTAACCACAGCCCTAAAAGAAAATGTTGTTCACTAAAACTTCAAATTTACGTCTACGGTTGGCTTGAAAGATGTAGATCTAGTGGGTCTGATGTAAAAGACCTTTATAGTCTTTGTCTTTCTAGAAGCTAGTAAACTTACCTTTAATGGCTTCAGTTCTGTTTCATTTAGATATTACTGATTAAATCATTTCATTTCTCTTTTCCTAATTTTCTTGTTTCATTTGGACATTATTGATTCAGTTGTTTCATTTCTGTTTTTCTTGAGGGCTTTTGTGGCTAATCCCTTATGCTTTCCTATTTGGGGGCAGTTTGCATAATCACATGTAGTATAAAGGGCTTTGCATACACTTGTATATTCATTCTTCTTCTGCATGTTTGCTCAGGACCTGACACTGTGGAAAGCAGTCTCAAGAATTTGTGAGTTTTTGACATGCCCCCACATATGAGCAATATCCTTTGTTAAGTCCTTAAATGAGACAAAAAGCATGCAGCTAACATTCTGCTTTGTTCTGTTTTGGTTTGGATCACAATCTCAGTCTCTAATCTTGTAGAACAAATGCTAAAGCAGTCATCAAACTTATTGGGGCTGCAAGTAGTGCACAGAACATTTAAATCAAATGATTATATTTTCTGTAGTTATCAGGTCATCATCGACAGAATCCCTGGCTAATACATAACACTGAGGTTTATTCCAGGACTTAGTTGGTTTGCCCAGAGGTTCTAGCCTTTTTTTAAAAGCTAAATTTTATCTATTTTAGAAAATCCCATTATTGATTTTATGTTCAGATTATATTTCATACTCTTACAAATACAAATTACTCCTAATATATTCCACCATGGATCTAAAGAAGGATATTCGACTTAAAAGTCACTATGCAAAATTCTCACTATTTACTAACAACCAGTGTTGGTGAAAGACACAAGAGCTCACAGATATAGCATGAGAGAACTTTGGCTTCATTACTTTCTGAGGCAGGGTGATAAATGTCCACAGAGTAACAAGTTTTGAGGGAGCCACATCTCTTAACATTGACATGAGAACCCGTTCATACTATGGACCACAGAAGGATCAGGGTTTCGGTTCTAATCATAAATTTCCTAGTTATGAGGTAGATGACTTTACGTAAATCACCCAAACTCTTTGTGCCTTTAGGCACTCTGGTCAAATGGGGTTAAAACTAGCCTGCCTCGTCCTTAATGAGCTTGGAGATGTTCTTTTCAAATTGCATGAATGGGTAGTAAGAAATAGGAGGCCTACAAAAGCTGTTGATTTTTGAGAATTGACTTTGTATCTAGCTATACTACTGAATTTGGCAATTAAGTCTAGCAGTCTTTTGATTGAGTTTTTAGGACCCTCTGTATAGAGAATCATATCATTGGTGAATAATGACAGTTTAACTTCTTTCTTACCTATCTTTATTCCTTTTATTTCTTTGTCTTGCCTAATTGCTGTGGCCAGTGTTCCCAGCACTATATTGAACAAGAGTGGTAATTGTGGACATCTTTGTCTCATTCCTGATCTTAGTGTAAAAGGTTTCAGTTTTTGCCCATTTAGTATGATACTGGTTGTTGGTTTCACATAAATAGCTTGTATTAGTTTGAGATAAAGTCCACCTATTCCAATTCTCTGTAGGGTTTTGATCATGAATGGGTGTTGGATTTTGTCAAATGCCTTTTCTGTATCTATTGAGATGACCATATGGTTTTTGTTCTTGAGACTGTTAATATAGTGTATTACATTTATTGATTTATGTATGTGAAACCAGCCTTGCATCACTGGGATAAATCCAACTTGATCAGGGTGTATGATTTTCTTGATAACTCTCTGTATTCTGTTTGCCAATATTTTATTGAGGATTTTTTGCATCAGTGTTCATTAGAGAGATTGGGCTGTAGTTTTTTTTTTGGTTGGGTCTTTCTCTGATTTTAGAATCAAGGTAATGGTTGCTTCAAAGAATGACTTTGGAAGTACTGCTTCCCTTTTGATTTCATTAAAGAGTATGAGAAGTAGTGGCATTAACTCTTCTCTAAAAGTTTTGTATACACAAACAACAGACTCACTGAAAGAGAAATTGGGGATTCAATTCCTTTCACAATAGCATCCAGAAAAATGAAATGTCTGGGAGTCAGTCTAACAAAGGAGGTGAAAGAACTCTGCTATGAAAAATACAGGACTCTGAAAAAGGAGATAGAAAAGGAGAGCAGAAAATGGAAAGACATTCCTTGTTCCTGGGAAGGGAGAACCAACATTGTCAAAATGGCTATACTACCACAACTATACAGATTCAATGCAATTCCAATTGAAAGCCCAACACCATACTTCACAGAGCTAGAGAAAATAATTGAAATATTCATCTGGACCCCTAAGAGACCTAGAATAGCAAAAGCAATTCAAAGCAACCAGGACATGGCAGGGGGTATTACGATCCCCAACTTACAACTTTATAAAGCCACTATGATAAAAAAAAAACTGCATGGTACTGTCAAAGTAACAGACCTGCGGACCAGTGGAATAGATTAGAAGATCCAGAAACAACTCCAGACACACTAAGCTACCTTATCTTTGACAAAGGAGCCAAACATCCTCAATGGAGGAAAGACAGCCTCAAATGGTGCTGGAAACACCTGCCAAAAACTAAAGCTTGACCTGTCTTTTCACCATGTACTAAACTAAAATCACGATGGATTAGAGATTTAAACATTGAAACAGAAACAATAAACCTGCTGCAAAACAGGTTAGGTAGAACTCTTGGAGACATTGGCTTAGGCAGAAACTTCATGAATAAAACCTCTATAGCACAAGAACTAGCAGAAAGAATCAACCAATGGGATCCCATTCTACTAAAAAGCTTCTGCACAGCCAAAGAAACCACTGGCACAACCAACAACATGGGAAGAAATCTTTACTAGCTGTTTGTCAGACAAAGGGCTACTATCTAGAATATATAAAGAGCTTAAAAAATCAGTCCCCCAAATTTAAAGAAATTCAAAAAGGGGTATCTGAAATGAACAGACACTTCTCAGAAGAAGTAAAAGCAGTCAAGAAGCATATGAAGAAAGGTTCAACATCACTGGTCATTTGAGAGAGACAGATGAAAATAACACTGAGATTTCATCTCACTTCACAAAGAATGGCTGCTATTGTGGAATTAACCAGTGATAAATGCTGACAATGCTGCAGGAAGAAAGGAACCCTTCACCACTGTTGGTGGGATTGTAAACTTGTGCAACCATTGTGGAGATCAGTGTGGAGAGGCCTCAGAAGACTAGGTTTAGAGGTCCCATTTGACCCTGCTATCCCCCTGCTAGGAATATACTTGAAGAAATTAAGAGAATCATTTGGTAAAGATATATGTGCACCCATGTTCACAGTAGCTCAGTTTGTGACAGCCCAATCTTGGAAACAACCCAGATGCCCATCAGCTGGAGACTGGATAATGAAGATGTAGGTTTTTAATAAAATGGAGTATTGCTCTGCCATAACGAATGACAAGTTTCAGTCATTTATGTGCAAATGGACACATCTTGAGGACACACTGATAAGTGAAATAAATAGGTCACAGATATGTAAAAAACATACATTTTCTCTGGTATGAGAACCTGTAGATGTAAATGAGTTCTATAATGTATGATAGATTTTGTGAAATAGGAAATACTCAAAGGGAATGTGATAGGGGAAAGTAATGAGGGGAAAAGAATAAATATGTTTTGAAAGGAAAAAGAAACCACATGTATTTAGGGGGAGGGAGGTTGTGGGGTGGGTAGGGATATAGGTAAAAATGAGAATTAACTCGTGTCATATACTGGTACAAATTCCCCAGTGTTGAGTGTGATTGTGAGCTGTATATAAAATGTACCAGTAAAGAATTCAATTAAAAAAATAGGCCTTAGGTAAGTCCTATCACACCCTACATGTGCCTCAGCTGGGCTTTCATCACCACTTCTTTTCAGAAAGCCTTCTATTTTTTGCTTTTTAAAAAATTTTTAAAATTTGAGATAGTCTTATTATATTGTCCAAGAGGATTTTGAGCTCCTAGATTCAAATGATCCTTTTACCTCAGTTTCCCAAATGGTTGTAAATCTGAGTGAATGCCATTGTACCTGGTTCTATTCTTTTTTCTGGATGACTTTGTAAAAGGAAGTGGATAGACTGGCAGCATTCTCTTTCCCTGTCATTTTTCCGTCTCAACTTCTCTTTTCTCTCTGGCCATTCCTTCCCAATTCTTCCCTGGAGTTTCGGCCTGAGGCTGGGATAGGACTCTTCCGCCCATTTCCATGTGGAAGTGTGGGGGATCCTGTCCTCCTGTGTTCATCCCTCTGCATGCAGGGCTCCCTCCCCCACCTTCCTTCCACTCTCCTTGGTATTCCAGTCTCCCTCTCCCTGGGGAATCATGGCACCTGGATGCATGTGCTCCTGTTTCCTTCTCAGCCACTGCTAGTCATATAGGAGAAATAAATCGTAATTCCCAACCTGCTAGATGTCAGATACGCCAAGTTCACTTCCCCCAAAATCAACGAATGAATTCTAAGGAACAGTAGAGGTTAAAAGTTGGGGGTGGGGGGAGTAAGTGCGCTCCTGAGAGACAGGAAGGAACCAAAGATGGGTTGCCAACAAACCCACTTCTCAAAGGAAGTTTTATGGAGCAAAATAATCATGTGGTGGGTACAAAATCACAAGGTGGGTACCAACCACTACGATGACATGTATAGCCATTTAGATAATACTGATCCGATGGGGAAGCGGGTCACATAGCAAGTGTACCTGGAGAGAACAAGGACTTTTTTAAGGAAGAGATGAATTGGGGGTATTGGTCACCCTCTGGGGTGACTGATGTCTGTCTAGACTTTATTGGATCTGGTGAGTACAGTCTTTAATTTATTGCTTATCCCTTGGGGAATCATGTAGGTTTGATCATTCCATCTTTACCTTCAGGCCTGGCCTTTGCCAGATGCACTTCCAGCCAGTTTTTAATGTGTTCCATCTGCTGCACTGATTCTGGCAAGGGTCTCATTCTGACTGCCTAGAATATTTTTACCAAACTTAGTTGTCTATATTACTACTAGGTTGTTCTCTTACAGACAGAGCATATTTCACAGAGAAAGCTCATGGGGTTCCCAAATAATTCTGAGGGGTAGTTGGGTTTCCTTGTCTCCATTTTACAGATTAAACAACTGAGGCATGAAGCTGTTTAATTAGAATCAGGACTATATCCAAGGTCTAGATTTTTTTTTTTTTTTTTTTTGCTTTTTGAGACAGGGTCTCGCTTTGTAGTTCAGGCTGGCCCTGAGCTCACTATGGTGCCCAGGCAAGCCTTGAACTCAGCAATCCTCCCGTCTCTGCCTCCTGAGTGCTGGGATTACAGGCGTGAGCCACCACGTTCGGCATTGTGGTATGCGGTGTTGATTGTTGGTGGGTGTGTCTCCACACCCAGCATTGTATGTGGTTACCGGGGATCGAACTCAGGACCTTGCGCTTGCGAGGCAGGCTCCGGAACCACTGAGCTAACCCTCCGGCCCCAAGGTCTAGAATTTTAGCTAGTGTTCTTTTTACTGTGGCTTCACACATATTTTCATAGATACAGGAGAAAAAAACTCTTATCACAGTATCCTTTCTCCTTTTCCTCCTTCTTCTTTATAACTGAATGGGTAAAATTAATGAAGTAAAATGCTGACATAGAAAATGAAATTGAAAAATATTTATTTCATTAGTAAACATTGATCTTTATGATCCAGTTGGCGATCACAGTATTATAGAAATGTTTATTTACTTATTTAGAGACAAGGCCTTGCTGAGTTGCCCCGGCTGACCTGGAACTTGCTATTCTCTTGTGTCAGCCTTTCAGAGTGCTTGGTTTGCAGGCACGCACCATGCTACCTAGTTTAAATTTTTAGTGTTATAACATTTTAAATAAAATTGTACGTGAAAAAAAACCTGGATTTTTATTAGTAACAAATGGCTGGAAATTGAATCCTCAACTGAATGCTTTATTCTCTTCTGAAGGAGATTTGTCTGTAGGGCATTTCCATGTTTAAAGTATGATAAGCAAAGACATTGCCCTGACTTGTACAACTTCAGCAGAAATTGTTACCCCACCAGACGGCTTTCTGAACAGAGCTGATTATGTTCGGGTTCTAACTTGTACTTTCCTTTTTTCTGAAGCAGAAGTTTCAATAGCATTGAACATATGTTTTTAAAAATCAGAAATTGGACTATTTCAAATATCCTTAGAGTTTTGGGAGTTTGGGATTTGAAAAATTCCCTATCTGAATTCCTCAGAAATTATGGAGCTCAAGAGGCAGATTTAGGGTAGGATAACCCAGAGTAGCTGGAAGTTTAGTTGTCTGAGGCATCAGAGTTTGGTGTTATCTAAAATCGAGGGCCACTGAGAGTCTGGAGAGCAGAGGGGTGTCCTATGGTCAGGTGATAATCAGGTGTTTGTATCACAATTTGGGGTTTTATTCATATACCAAAAATGTAGATGAATTCAGAAAATAAGATTAATAATAATAACACCTTGAAGAAAAAACTAGACCAGAACTTGAGAGGCATCTACCTCACTCAGCCTTCTAAGTGCTGGTGTTACAGGACTGTGCCACCATGCTCAGATTAAACTTTTAATATAATATTTTAAAGGAAATTTTGTATGTAGAAAACAATGGATTTTTGTTAACAAATGACTACTTAATCAAAATCGTTGAATCTGTACTTAGTAGCTACTGGTGGTATGTTAGTGTAGTAAAAGCACTTGCCTTTCTTGGGGCTGAGATCCTTCACATATAGTAAAAAAAAAATTAATTCCGTCTTCATCATAAGATTTATTCTAGTCTTAAAATCCTCTGAATTTCATAGGTGAGTTTATAAATTTTATGGGAAAGTTTATCACACTGTAAGTACAATAAATAGCATTGTCTAAGATATAAAGTAATTGAGTTAGTTCTAGTTTTGTTTTGTTTTGTTTTTTGAGACAAGGTCTCACTTTGTAGTTCAGACTGACCCTGAACTCACTATGTAGCCCAGGCAAGCCTCCAACTCACAGCAATCCTCCTACCTCTACCTCCTGAGTGCTGGGCTTACAGGCGTGAGGCCACCATGACCGACACTGTGGTATGTGGTACTGGGGATCGAACTCAGGACTCTGCACTTGTCAGGCAGATGCCAGAGCCACTGAGCTAGATCCCCAGCCTGAGTTGGTTCTATTGATAAGTTATTTCTACCCTTTTCAGTGTGGGTGCTTTTTGGGAAAAAGTAGAATCATCCAAGTCATAAGGTAAGGTAACAGGGTTAGAATTTCTACACTCTTGAGTGGAAACCTTGTACATCTTGGATGCTTGCAAAAGGAAGAAGTAGAATACTCCAAAACTTATGCATTTGACTTGGATTTGTAATAAAGGAATAGATCATATCAAATTTTTTTTTTGAGACAGGGTCTCGCTTTGTAGTTCAGGCTGGCCCTGAGCTCACTATGTAGCCCAGGCAAGCCTCGAACTCAGCAATCCTCCTGTTTCTGCCTCCCGAGTGCTGGGATTACAGGCATGAGCCACCACGCCTGGCCATATCAATTTTTTTGAGGAATCTCTTACAAAGTATACACTTGTGTCATTATGTTTGATAACTATTTTACTAATTCAGCCTAGGATCATATAATACAAATTGAGATAGTCCAGATTCTTCCATTTGCAGCCTAGAAGACATTGGTAGTGATAAAAATTCAGAGATAATGAATGTATGATAAATTTTGTGGAATAGGAAATATTCAAAGGGAATGTGGTAGGGGAAAGTAATGAGGGGAAAGAATAAATATGATTTGGAAAGAAAAAGAACATGTATACAGGGGGTGGAGGGTTGTGGGGTGGGTAGGGATATAGGTAAAAATGAGAATTAACTTATGTCATATACTGGTACAAATTCCCCAATGTTGAGTGTAATTGTGAGCTGTATATAAAATATACCAAATGAAGAATTCAATTAAAAATATTCAGAGATTAAAAAAAATTATAGTTGGGCCAGGCGTGGTGTCACATGCTTGTAATCCTAACACTTAGGAGAAGAGTCCAGCCTTGGCTTTACGGTAAGATCCCATCTCAAAAAGCAAACAAAAAATCAAAATCAGAGCCATCCATGATGGTATGTGACTGTAATCCTAGCCACTTGGGAGGTGAAGGTAAAAAGAAAGGGGGTTTGAGCCAGCCTGAGTGAGCTCTTGTCTCAAAGAAAAAATTTTGAAATTTCTGACTGGCTTTTGTTAGTCATAATGTGTCATTTGACTGTATAAAATAGTATACTGAATTCTTCATAAGGATGAGATACAGTTTATTCAGCCCTCCGTTTGTGGCCAAACATCTAAAATCTATTCCTGGTTCAGCCTTTTCCCAGTCCTGTTACCCTAAGTAAATCTTGTCACCACTTTGGGGTTCAGTTCCCTCAACTATGAAAAATGAGGCAGTAGATGGGATGAAAGTTTCTTGCTATTGTATTCTTTTTTCAGATTTTATGTTCTCTCTGTGGAGAGATTCTACCTTTTTGGGGGGAGATTAAAGGACATTAACTAAGACAAATGTTAACTCCAACAATCCCTGCCAGCCACTCCTAAGCACTAAAATTCATTTCCAGTAGACAGTCTTCCTAAGGAAAGGTTTGTAGAAGTTGAAGTCTTACATAGGTTCTCCTAGCAACAGACTTGCTCCATAATTCAACTACAAGAGTAATTGTAGGGGCCAGGGATGTAGGTCAGTGCTGTTGCTGCCTGCCACGCAAGTCCTAAGTCCTGAGTTCAATCTCCAATTCTGCAAAACTAAACATAACAAAACAAAAAACAAGAGTAATCTAGGAAGGATCTGTAGGGAGTGGGGAAGTGAGGCAGGAAAGGGAAGCCAGCCATAAAGATGGAATTATTATGTGAGTTCCCACTGTTCATAAATGCAGTCTAATCAGCTTGGGAAAGTTTGAACTTCACAGCAGAAACTCAGAGCTATGCCATTATCCTGAGGGAGAGGAACTAAGGTATTAAAATGATTCTGGCATAATCGGCTGCTCCTGTGAGATACTATTTTGCTGATGTTTCTTGCCTTCTTCTAGCCAGAAGCCCCCAGGTGGCTAAGGTCTAGATGTGTCTCTCTGAGACTACCAGGTGTTCAGAGAATATGGACATGGCACAGACAACAGTTGCCATCATCTAATGGTAGCAGTACAGCTGTAGCAGTACATTCAAACTACTACACTCCTGGGCACCAAGTAAAGGGAGGTATGCATTACTTTCCAGAAGGACCACTAAGCAATGGATGAATAGATGGCAGGAAGCAAAGAGCAGTTCTTGGCTGCAGTATTTCCTGTCCGCCTCTAAACACAGTGGCATGTATAGCAAGGGAGGAGTAAGCGCCTGTATAGCTATCACCCTTAGACCTGGAGGGCTGGCTGTGTGCATTGCAAAAAGGCTTGTTGATGGCCCACGTGCAGTCATTAGGTAGACAAACCTGCAGGGCCTAATTTCTAGCCACACAAATGGCATTGCACCTTGAAGGGAGTAGCATCATGAGGACTTGCTTACATGTTGAAAATGGTGAATCTATATAGAGAATGACTTTATTTTGTTGAAACTCTTTTTTGATAAAGGAAGCAGATTCTCTGATGTGTTGCTGTGGTGTTGGAAGATACGTAATTTTTTTTTAAACTTAGACTGTCAGTTATCAGCAGCATCTCTGATAGATTTAATAGCCCTGAGCTTTGATACAGAATGTGGGCATTACATTTTTATTCTTTTTTTTTTTTTTTGAGACAAGGTCTTGCTTTGTAGTTCAGGCTGGCCCTGAGCTCACTGTGTAGCCCAGACAAGCCTCCAACTCACAGCAATCCTCCTGCTTCTGCCTCCTGAATGCTGGGATTACAGGCATGAGCCACTACGCCCAGCATTGTGATATGTTGTACTAGGGATCGAACTCGGGACCTTGCACTTGCCAGGCAGATGTCAGAACCACTGAGCTAAATCTCCAGCCCTAAATTTTTATTCTTTTGGCACCATTAAAGTTTTATTAAAACTCTTACTGTTTCATAGGTGGAGTTGGTTTTTCAAAAATCAATCAATTTTTTAAAAAATCAATTCTAGGGGCTGGAGGGTTAGCTCAGTGGTTCCGGCGCCTGCCTCACAAGCGCAAGGTCCTGAGTTTGATCCCCGGTAACCACATACAGTGCTGCGTGTGGAGACTCACGCCCACCAGCAATCAATACCTCAATACCGCATACCACAATGCCGGGCGTGGTGACTCACGCCTGTGATCCCAGCACTCGGGAGGCAGAGGCAGGAGGATTGCTGAGTTCAAGGCTTGCCTGGGCTACATAGTGAGCTCAGAGCCAGCCTGAACTACAAAGCGAGACCCTGTCTCAAAAAGGAAAATTAAAAAAAATAATAAATTCTATTAATTGCTCTTTATGCAGTAGAAAAATATCATTAGAATAACGTATTTCATATTTTTGTAGTAATTTAGATTTTTAGCATTTATGTCAGAATTAAAAGCTAAGTGTTTGGAGGTGGTTTCTATACTGCGGGAATGCAAAAGCTAGCAGAACACTTTGATAATCCATATATTTGTGACTATTAAAGGTATTAACAATAATATGACCTTATGAATCACTGTTTTTGAGTTAGCCACATTGTAAAAGAAAATTATAAATAAGATGTCATAATTTTTTTTACCATTAAATAATCTGCTTACTGCAAAATTACTTATATCCAAGTAGGGATAATGGGAAATCCTGCAATCATTTTTTCATGCCTCTATGTCTACAATTGGGATACAAGTAAGTGGGGAAATTCTTGAAGAATTTTTGTTTTGGAAAAGATGCTGTGAATTCAGTTTAACTTAGTTCAGAGTTTTATGGATTTTTTTAAAATATGAGAAAAAATATTCTAGTCTGGTCTTTCTCACTAAGTGTTGTTTAAATATCCAAATAAAAATCACTTTAGGAAAAAAGCTGGTTTCTAGCCCACTTCCAGAAATTCGAATTTGGTCAATCTGCAGTAAGTTCCAGGAGTCTGCCTCTTACTCAGCTTTGCTAGGTAGTCTTTATAGTTTGGGAATCATGGTTCTAGCCTAGTTAGGGTTAGAAGACTGAAATTTTTTATTTTACATTTTATTTTTAATTGATCTTATCAGTACATTTCTTACTACATACATTATGATCTCATGTAACATTGAAAACTTGTACCTGCAAATAACACATCTTTATTCTCATTTTTTCCCCTTCCCCTGTCCTCCCTATAACCTCTGTCCCCTAAATGCATAAGCTTTTTGTTTTCTTTCTTTTTTTTTTTTCTTTTACTATCAAGTGGGAAACTGAAATCTTTAGAGGGATTGAAACTCAAATCTTCCCAAGCATGTCTGGAAGCAGAGGTGGGACCAGAACTCTGGTCTCTTGAATTTTGTGTCTGTTTCTCTATGTTATGTTTGTATTTTTTGTAAATATTTGAAGCCATATCCTCAACTTACCATTGTGTAAGTAATCATGAGTATGAGGTGTGACAAAAATTAAATGAATCTTTAAATTTTAAGATTATTATAGTAAAAGATACATGGTTATCAATCCCCCTCAAAATATTTCCCTCTAGGACACTTATCTATCACTCTTGCCACTTCCTGAAGCAGCTCTGGAAGTCCTTTTCTGTGAGTATCTTTAGTAGTATTGTCATGACTGCCTTGATGTCCTGAATCAGTTCAAGACATTTATCATTCATGATCATTTTGACTTTGCAGGAGTGTCAGAAGTTGTATCGTGTCAAATCTGATGAATAAGCTAGGATGAGGACACAGTGTAGTGTTTTTACTCTATGGATTGCATCTGGCAGTGGTATTCCCTGTATTTTTATCACACTTCCCAAAAACACAAAGGAGGACTTCTAGAAGTAAACCTTTATTTGAAGTAAGGGAAAGCATTCTGAGGGGGCATTATTGGCAATATGTCTTTTATTCTTAATTTTTTAAAGCACATGCCATAGCTTTTGATCATCCAATACAGATGTATAAGGACTTACTCCTTATATATAAATGTGTAAATAAGCCTTGCACAGACTAGAACAAGAATACTTTTGGGAGGCTGGGTTTCATTTTCTAAAAGACCATAAAACAAAATAAGACCCAAGAAAAAGTACTGGTATGAGTAGATTCCTAAGGAGACTCAGTTACAAAGGTATGATATGATTTGTCATACATGCTTTTACTCTGATCACTTCTATATTTCCACATCTGTTGTTTACATTTGAAAAGTGTGCTATATATAACTTCCTCTTGAAGTCTTTCACATTCAGTCTTCTGTGTTCCACTGAATGAACACACACTACTTACAGGTACATAGCTGATGACTATCTGGGCTGGGGAGTTTGTGTGATTAATACCTGGGCCTAGGGAAGCAGTAATTGTGGTTCTCATTCCTGTGTGTGGCTGGTCATCATTGCACAAAGAAAAAATTGCTTCCTTCTTCACAAATTGCATTTCTGACAAGGTTAGTCTTCCTGAAAATGTACAGGGTTGGGCCTGCAGGCCCCAGGTGAAGGAACTGTGAGCTCAGCACGTTTCCACACCTCTGTTATGGACTGATTTACATGCAGTTACTATGCATGGTGGGTGGTCAGTGTCACTTCTGCTTTGGGTGAAAAATAGCTTGAGTTTAAAGTGGTCTAATGGCTCCAGAGACCCCTCTGCAACCCAGTGGTCCTTTAAGCCTCCCATCGGAGAAAGAGACTCTCTTGAACAAAACAAAAGATGAGATGGGATTGATTTTTATATTGATTGAAAATTGAATTCAGATACATTTTCAGTTTTAACTCCTGCTTTTGCTTCCTTCTGATTATGTAATAGTCACTTTATCAATGAACAGTTCTAGGGGTCTTACCAGAGAACATGAAATGACATAACTGTGTGGCTGGTCATCATTGCACAAAGAAAAAATTGCTTCCTTCTTCACAAATTGCATTTCTGACAAGGTTAGTCTTCCTGAAAATGTACAGGGTTGGGCCTAAAAAAAAAATAGATATGGATAATAGGAGGAGAAAGTACTATTGTAGAACCCAAGGGCAAAAGGCACAACTTGGTGATCTAACAACCTATTCTCACTAGGAAGATTGAGTCTCAAACTTAGCTCTATTTGCTCATATGATGAATGAAATGGGTAGTGATCTAAACTACAGTTTCTTCCTTAAGGTATATACAACCTGGGGTTGGTGACACATGCCTGAAATCCCAGTGCATTTGGAAGCTGAAACAAGAAGATTGTAAGTTTGAGTCTTGCCTGGGGAATTTAGCAAGATCCATTCTGAAAATAAAAAATAGAAAGGGATGAGCATATAACTTAGTTCAAAGGCCCTGAGTTCCCAGTGCTAGAAAACAAGCATCCAGCCAGAGACAAACACAGATCCGTGAAGTGAATTGTAACAAAATCCCTTCCTCATGTCTTTCCATCTTTCTTTCCTCAGCTGTCTTACTCTTGTTCCCTTCATACCTCTACTCCAGAAAGGGCTTGAGATATGCAATGGGGTATTTGATAACTCATCCAAAGTTTTGCTTTTTGCTGTATAATATCATGCTTAATCTCAGGTAGACTGAATTAAAAGCTAGGTTTGTGAGCCAAGCGCTGGAACCACTGAGCTCCCATTCCCCAGCAAAAGCTAGGATAACTCAATTGGATAGAGTTAGAATAGTTATTTTTTAGGGGCCAGAGTCAGGCTACTAGCACTCTGTGCTTGATAGCATATGGTGTAACCAGAGACTTTTTGCATCTCATGAAATGAAATGATGGGGTTACCATCATAAAGCCTACAAAAGTTGCTCAAGGCATCATTACCCCAGTTCTTGTCATCCATGACTGAACTGATAGATTCTCAGGTGTTCTGCAGGTCATCATTGGTCTTTTATCCTGCTGGCCGTTTACTTCAAGGACCTGTCTGTCCCTCTTCAAATGTTTACTGAGCCACCAGTGCATCTGGGCCTGGACAGGGCCTGACCAGGATGGTCATATGCTTTGGTTTATGCCCATTGTGTTAACATAAATATTGCTATCATTTCCTTTATTCTGAAAAGATCATTGCTTGGACTGTAGGTTTTCTCACTTTTCAGTGAACTCATGACTGCTTTTCTAAGCTTAACTCAAATTAAGGCTACCGCATTGGTGGAGGGTGAGCTATATGATCTTTTTTTCTATGCTTGTTCCTTCCTCAAAAGTCTGAAAATCACTTCATTACTGGGGCCCAGTCAGTCCCCTAATCTGCCTAGAGAGGGATATGGCAAAGGATAAAGAAAGACAAAGAGACACACTTGCAAATTACATAGTGTGTCAGGGATGTAGCTCAGTGGCACTGCTGCCCAACCTGGCAAGTGCAAGGTCATGAGTTTGATCCCTGGTACCTCGTCATGCACTCAGAGCTAGCCACTGTTATTGAGTGCACACAGTAATCGGAGGGAGTGTCAGATTACTTAGAGGGCAGCAGGGATGTTATGCTGATGAGGTTGGTGAGATGGGCAAAGCATTCGCAGTGCTTTGAGGCTTGCCTGGGCTACATAGTGATTCTAAATATCCTAAATATTTAGTACTTAGTATTAATTCAGTTAATTAATTAAGGCCCCCTCAGCATGCTTTTCCTTCCTTCAGTTAATTCAATGGTAGTTGGGATGAGATAGCAGGCTAAGAAAGAATTTGTCCTTTGCCCCAGAATGGTGAATCCTTTCTCTCTCTAACTCCTCAATTCTCAAGGAACCAGGATGTCTTCAGCTGATCTTATCTTGCCCTCAAGCTGTACAGCATACTGAGACCTTAGAATCCTCAACTATGACCAGAGGCACATGAGTTACGTTTCCGCATGCCATAGCATGGGAAGACGAGGCTTCCCTTGAGGCCTAACTGCAATTTAATTATGAAGTGATTTTTCCCCCCAGAAATTATACAGAATGGTTCTTGATGCTTCGTGGATGCGCTCACCATCTGTATCTGTACACCTCCCAAAGTGCTTTGTATACTTTTTTCCTATTTGCATTACCCCTTCTATGAAATGTCCTTTGTCCATCTTAAGAGTGATATGTTTGTTTTCTTATTTATTTGTAAAACCACAGGGGTAAAATAAAAAAATAGGAACCTATGATTTGGCTTTACTCAGAGGGCATTATTATTTCAGTACATTTTTTCTTAAAAAGATGAGTGAAACTATTTTCCATTGCAAAATTCAATTCTATATCTCCAAATTAAAATATTGTGCCAGCCAAAATAATGTCATAATTTTTGTCAATATTATTCTTTTTTTTTTTTTTT
>PVIC010034074.1:0-19697 GCA_004025085.1 Thryonomys swinderianus
TATCTTTTTATCTTCATTTAAGGAAATTAAGTTAAAATTCTCATTCACTTAGGACAAGTGCTTTGTAATGCAGATATGGTTCATTTGTTTTACATATGTTCTCTATATAGACCTATAAATACATACGTGTTGTTATGAATTATATCCAGATGTCTCCCATGAACCTCCTGCACTGAGAGGTAGAGTGTTTTGGAAGGTGATCGAATCCTGGAGATGTTGTGGTTAATGGTGCTGTTTGGAGGAGTGGTGTGGTTGAAAGAGGTCGGTGTGGGGCATGACCTTGTAGGGTGACCTTCTGAGTTCCTACCTTAGCTCTCTGCTTCGGAGCAGGCCAACTATAGACTGACACCACAGAAAAAAAAAAAAGCCAAAATAAAAATAAATCTCTCCTTCTTTGTGAGTACAGGGGAAGTCTGACCCCCCCTTGAGAGGCCTATGGTCAAAAATAATTAATCAACATTTCAAACAAACTATTACCATTGATCATTAACATCAATTAATTTATTAAACATTTAGCTATCACTGTTGATAAATCAGTGATTGTTAATAATTATTGATATTAATAAATTAATGTTCGAGAACAGTAAACATTTTATACGCTCCATCCTGTGCAGCCCTCATTGTACTCTGAAATCGGCATTCCTGTTGCGTGTCGCGTGTGAAGGTCGGAGTTTCAGTAGCCGGCCCACATTCATGAGCTGAAATGGTCGGGGCGACGTTCAGACAAGATCTCTCTGGCTTCCCTTGTTCTATTTTGACTATGCGAGGGCACAAGTTCCCACACACCGTGATTGTCATCCGAGAAGGAAGTGTTAAATAACATCCTACACTGAGAAAATTCCCCCACATTTTATTTTCGAGTTCCTAAAATCACCTGCTCTGCGTGGGCACATCTAATCCTTTCTTCAGACTTGCCTCACTTTTCCTGACTACACAGAAAAAAGGTAAATAGACCAAACGTTCCCGATATGCTCCATCAAGACAAAGAATTCAGAGGACGTGTTACACAATTGTTCTTTATTCTTCCCTTCTATTTAGCTTTTTTCTTTTTCTCTTATCAGTACTCAATACCAAAACTTCAGCCACATCTCCTCCTCTTAAACTTGAATATCTGTGACAATCGTTTAGAATACTCAGATTACGCTACTTTTCAGCAAACAAATCAGAATTATTTAAAATCCAGTAGTGATGGTTACCATTAAACTGAACATGTTTTATAATCTGCTAATGCTTACAGGTATATTTGTCTAAGTCAGTCTTTAAAAGATAATTGCTAGGGCCAAAGTTTTGACATGGTTACCCTCTTTTTTCTTTCTACCTTTTCATTAGAGGAGCTCATTCGAATTTTTGTACTTAACTCAGCAGGAAAATCAGAAGACAAAAGGCTAAGAAAATGCTCAAGTGCAACTTGTTTTGTTTGTGAAAAGCTTAGAAAGATATAAAACCACGCTGCACACATCTGAATACTTTTCATTTAGGCTCTGTTGAAATAATAATGATAATCTACATGACAGAATTAAAAGGCTAAACATTCTTCCTTAAATCATTTAATTGATTTTCCTGCCTCCTAGAGAATTTTTCTTCACTCTTTACTTTTTAAAAACCTTTTGTTTTTCTTTCTTATCAGTCCAACTTAGTGAAAGAAATCAAGTTAAAATTTTAAATTCCAGACATGGTATACTCTTGAGACATATATAGTGTTACCCTTTCAGATGTTTCTGAGAATGATAAATTGTTCAAAAATTAATCCTAATAAAAATTATTTGTGGGTTACTTCTTGCATTGATATTCTAAATATTGACTACCGATAAATGGACTGAGTTCCACTATGTTTTCTGTGAGAATTCAAGCTTTTCTAGGAATAAATGACTTATTCATTACAGAGTAATCAGTGCCTAGCCTATGTATTATCAGTAACCACACTGGACAGCCTTGACAAAGTCATACGATTCGTGGATGTCAAGGTGGTAGACACATTCTCAAAGTTCATCATAATTAAATGGGATTTCTTATTTTTCTTTTATATTATCAGTGCAATGCAAAGAATCAACCAGGTTTTTTCTCTTTTGAATAATATCTAAGTATATTTCTGACTGAACACTCCATCATAAGTATTTTTTGTTCAGAATAGCTTCTTGCTTTATCTTATGTTTTACATTCAAGTTGACACAAGGATTCTGCTATGCTCTTACTTAATCTTTGAAAATGTGGTTTGATCTTCTCTAGCTGAAACTCCACGTAGATTTTATTGAAGAAATACCTTCAAAAATGTTAACTCTCCAGGAGTTTCGCTAAAAAATTATTGAGTTTCAAGGTAATCAAATGACTTCAGTCTCCAAGTACAGCGCCTCCAATGACGTGCCTTGCCTACCACAATTGGTTCGCATAAAAACGGTTCACACAAATCATTGTCTCTTTACACTGACTGGTGTATCTGTCTGTGCTTGTGCTCTGTGGGAGCTGTTGACGAGCAGGCTGCTTCTGCTTGTCTGATCCCTCATTTCTGTCGGCTCAGTCATAGATATGTTGACCCCAAAGATGACGGAGCTTCAGTAGCCCCCCCCCCCCGCATGCGGCTTTTCCAAGTCTTCCTTCCAGTGACATTTCAGTAATTAGTTTTGGCAAATTAGTTTTGGTCATTAGTTCTGGCAAAATTCATCAAAACAAAATATTGTAATTAGATTGGAATGTAGATTTGTAACTTAATTTATGCTTGTCATCTTATCTCCTTGTTTGTAAGTAGGGCTGTCCAATTTTTAAGTATTTGACCTCATGAAACCTATTATTTTTTGGTAGAATAATGGAATTAAAAATGAAGGCAAAAAGGATGAATAAATATGTTATTATACCACTGTTTTAACTTTAAAAATTAAGTATTGCTGCCCCACATTTTCCATCAGGCACCAACTTGTCACCCTTATGTAATAAAGTTTGAGTCCTTAGAAAGCTTAATCTTTAAATGAATCTATCAGCAGTTCACTTAAATTTAATCCTCAAGTAGAATGTTGGATATCGGAATGGCGAAGATTGTGGTGTTTTGTAGAAGTGGTTATTATTATTATTCAAGTGGAAAAGAAATCTGAACACAGGACCCGAGTGGCTCGCCTGTGATCAGAACGAGTGTGGCGCAGAGGGCCACATCTCTGCCTTATGGTGTGGTGCTTACCGGGGATTTGAATAAGTTAGAACTTAGTCTGTAGATAAGAAGTATAGAACCAAGCAGAGTTAATAATGTTGGCCTCAAATGATGAACGTTTTCCCTTCTCCCCCCATTCTGTTTCCCTTCTTTTCATTTCTTTTCCCTCTCCTCGCCCCTCCTCTCTCCTCCTTTCTCCTTCCCCTTCTTTCCTTTCCTTTCTCTTCTCGATGCAGGTGTGTGATATCATTGAACACAACTGCCATAAAGCTAACACTTTTTTAAATATTTGAACTGAGCTATTTCTCAACACAACAAGATGAAAATGTGGTTGCTGGTTAGTCACCTCATGATAACGTCACTCACCAGCTGTCTCACGGGTAAGAAACCTCCGTTCAATAGTTTCCATAAGTTATGTCAACATGATCAGTGTGTTTTCCACTTTATTAGATCTGTGCAATTAAATTAGGATTCATAGGCCGGAGGGTTAGCTCAGTGGTTCCGGCGCCTGCCTCGCAAGTGCAAGGTCCTGAGTTTCATCCCCGGAAACCACATACAATGCTGGGCGTGGAGACTCACGCCCACCAGCCATCAATACCACATAGCACAGTGCCGGGCGTGGTGGCTCACGCTTGTAATCCCAGCACTCGGGAGGCAGAGACAGGAGGATTGCTGAGTTCGAGGTTGGCCTGGGCTACACAGTGAGCGCAGAGCCAGCCTGAACTACAAAGCGAGACCCTGTCTCAAAAAAAAAAAAAATTAGGATTCATAATTGCTTTTGACATTTGGGTTACAAAAGTAAACAGATTTTATATGTTAAGGTTTGCCCTGAGTTTTTAAAAGTTTTACTTTCATTTAAAAACTCACAACATAAAGTTAACCTTATATAGTAGTATGGTAGTTTTTAAAATTCCGATGGGGGTATCCTTGATGTTAGCCATTTTCTATTCCTGGAAGTAAATCCCTTTAGCAGAACAGTCAATTTCAACTTGATGTAATTTAATATGGGTTGAAAAAGATACAGCACAGCTCACTGTTATGTACTTTCTCACTATCCAGGCACCTCAAGTTTTCAGTAAGTAACAATAAAGTATGCAAAAAAAAAACCCAAAAAGGAATTAAGAAGTAATGGATTTTAAACACATGTTCTATTTGTTCTCCATATATTTATGTATAAGTTAATATATTTTTAATTCTTTCCATGTTTAACAATTGATTCACAAAATTCCTGAAAATTAATAATCACTTCCTAAGACTATTACTATGACTGGTTCCAGCACACTGTTGAATCTTTGAATTCTTTTACCAGATTAGTCAATCTTAGGGCAACCATGTTTAAAATAATGTGCAAGGAGTGGAGGCATACAAAGAGTCATGAAATAATCCCCAGAGTCCTTTAGTTTATGGCAACTGTTGTAGTATAGCTGTCCTTTATGCATATTTGTCCTTCAAAGACAAATACAAAGCACTCAGAGATAATTTCTTTAAGAGAAAGTACATTATATTTTTATTTGAATATAGCATGCTTTCTAACAATCAGTTTTTCTAATAGCTTCATCCACAACATAAGCCGTGAAATACCCACTAAACTGCTGTCCCACCCTGGAGGTCAGCCCCTTCCTGTTGTACATCAGTCTGTGCTGACCGCTCTGTGATGAACCTGAGAAATATTCTGTTGAATTTCTTACTTATTTTCAGAAAAATAAAAAATAATTTTTCTTTTGAGTAGTAAATTTTATTATGTAGAATCTAGTTTCCAAAACACGATGATTTCATTAGTACCTAAATTTAATCAACATTCATATATATATATATGCACAATCGTTGTGTATATATATACATATATGTATATATCTACATATCTATACATCTACATATGTGTGTATATATATGTGTAGATTATACACATAATTGTAGGTTATATGCATATAATGTAAATACAATAATGAAAACGTTTGGCAAAGTTTTTGTGGTAAAGCCTTATTTTTTGTTTTTTTGTTTATTTGGTTTTTTTTGAGACAGGGTCTCGCTTTGTAGTTCAGGCTGGCTCTGAGCTCACTATGTAGCCCAGGCAAGCCTCAAACTCAGCAATCCTCCTGTCTCTGCCTCCTGAGTGCTGGGATGACAGGCGTGAGCCACCACGCCCGGCGATAAAGCCTTATTTTTATGGATGATTTGAAATAAGTGTATGATTAGTAAACTAAATTCATAATAGCTATTGACTGAAAATTTTAGGCTCCAATTTTAAAATATAAATATTTATGAAAAAAATAGACAAGTAGTCAAGCCTTACTTGATAACTTCCAAGCTCTCTTCTTCCTCCTGTTTAATAAAGGTCTTGTAGATGAAAAAAAGATATTTATGCAGATGTGAAGATATTTCAGTCTTCACAGTGAAGAGCAAGTGCTACCATATTGATTAGCTTTTCAATTACTTGAGAAATGTTTGAAACCACAACTTAAAGACTTGCTTTACGACCAGTTTTCTTCTTCTTTTATTTTTAGAGTTTACCTGGCACAGAAGATATGGACATGGAGGTGAGTACTTAAAGTGTATATCTTTGAAATACCTTAGACTAAATTTCATTCTGTGCCTTAAGCTATTGCCTCTGTAAACTTGAAGGGAAATAGTTGATGTTAGATGCCATAGAAATTTTGTGAGGCTTTTTTTGGGAAGATATAAAACAACTTGTTTGTTGTTGGAAAGCTTCTATCTCTGCCTCCTATTTCCTGCAGTGTCCCTCCATCTCTTCATATCATCTTCTTAGAATGCCTGTCTCCATGTTTTAATTTCCCATTATAAGGATACTACTCATATTGAATGAGGGCTTCCCTAAAGATCTTATTTTAAATTGATTACTTGTGTAAACACCCTATTTACAAATAAGTGTAGACTAGGATATACTGGGAGGTAGGACTTTAACATATGTTTCTTTCTCTTTGTTTCTTTTTCTTCCTTTGTTTCTTTTTCTTCCTTTGTTTCTCTTTGTTTCTTTTTCTTCCTTTGTTTCTTTTTCTTTCTTTGTTTCTTTTTCTTTCTTTGTTTTTTGTTCCTTTTTCTTCCTTTGTGTCTCTTTGTTTCTTTTTCTTTCTTTGTTTCTTTCTTTTTCTGTTTTTTGTTTCTTTTTCTTCCTTTGTTTCTCTTTATTTCTTTGTTTTTCTTTGTTTCTTTGTTTCTTTCTTTTTCTGTTTTTTTGTTTCTTTTTCTTCCTTTATTTCTCTTTGTTTCTTTGTTTCTTTTTCTTTGCTTCTTTCTTTCTCCCTCTCCCTCCCTACCCCGCCTTTTTCTTTCTGTCTGTCTTTCATCTTTCTTTACTTTGTGGGGAGAGAATAATTCAACCCACAGCACTGCCATAGAGCAAAGGCATTGTAGGTCTCTGAAAAGAGTCACACCCTATTCAGGTGCTCCCTAAGCTTGCAGTCACTTATGACCCCACTTTCTGGCCCAAGCAGGTCGAAATCCTCAGACACTCACGCATGCTGAATTCGAACTTCGGACTGCTGCCCTTGGGCGGACACCTGGGGCTTCCCAGCGAGCTTGCCGCTCCTCCAGCACTTTCCCTCCTTCCCTTTCCCGGCTCACACTGCCCGGCATCTCTTTCCTCAAACCTCCAGCTTGCTTGTCGGGTCTCACTTTTAGGTGACCACTTTGCTTTCTGTCGCACGGGGAAGCTGAAGGGCTCACAAGGGAGCCCCGAGCTCCCGCCGCATGTGCTCTCGGGTGCTCCTGGCCCAGGCGCTCTGCCGCTGTCTCTCACGGTGCTGACCCCGTCCTGGCTCTGTGTGCCGCGTCCTGTCCTATCTGGTCTGTTTAGGTTCGTGGCTATTGCAGGTGTCACTTTCAGGTTACTATCAGTTCCTCCTCTTCTGCCGGATTCTTGCTGTCCTCAGCCTGTCTCTCCAGGTTACTGCTGCTCACCCTGTGGCAAATCTCGGGCTTCCTGTGGCCTTGCTGGCCACAGGGCGGTCCTCCCAGTGTCATGTCCCGACATGGCAGCATCCCGTAGGTGAGGATGTGCTTCTTTTGTACCCGTCTCTTTAAGAACTAGGAGACCTTCTCTAGAAACCGTACAGTGACTGTGCAGAGCAGACCACACATTATTGTCCAAAGCCATCATTGGCACAAGTGGTGGAATTAATTCTGTCAACTTGGAGTGATGGAGGAAGACTTGAGTTTTAGCTGACGCTGAGCTTTGTCCTGTTGCTCAAGGACAAGAGCAGAGTGTGAGTGGACGGTGGGTCCCAGACCCTCAACCCGTGACGTCCGCCGCAGTGCTCCAGGGATGTGACGTTGGAATGTTTTGTCAAAAATCAGAGAGTTCTAGGTGATATAATATCTTTCCTAATTCATGATTTTTTTGGTTTTTAGAATTGGCTTTATTGGTACATTTCATACATACATCATGATCGCATTCAAGACGGGGAACTTGGCCTCTGAGCTGTCATTTCCCCTCCCCCGCCCTCCCTGGAACTACCACCCCCTATAGACATAAGCTTGGTTTCCTAATTTCAAACTTTCATTTGATAGCAGTCTTAGTAATCTAGCTGACTAGTTTTTATATAAATACATATATTAAAAACACAAACGATTGAAATTTGAAAAATAAACTATACTGTTGAAAGCAAGTCTATCCTTTCTGTCTTTAAATAGTTTCCCTGCTTATTTCATACATTTTGTGACATGAGTATTGTATTTTTTGAGATAAGAGAATGAACATAACTGAGTTGTACGAAGTCAACTTGTTATTTTCAGATATTTAGAAACTACAGTATTTGGGAGTAAATAGAAATTTAAGGTTTATTTCCGATCATACTCTGCTTTTACTTTTCTGTCAGAAAGAAAAACGCTGCTGCTACTTCAGGACCAATTTTTGTTCATGCAAATCCCAAAATAAGAATTAATATTTTTTTAATTCCTTTATAAGTCACTGATAAAATGTGTAGAAGGAAGTAACCAAATAGAGATATAAGTATTGATGAGAATTAGAAAATTAGGTAATTAATGCTTTATACCTTCCACATTTAGAGTTATGGTATCACATTATAATTTACAGAGCTAATATTTTAAAATGCTGTATTGCTTTACTGGAAGGAGGGCAGAGCGGGAATTCCCCATGGTATTATATCACCTAGTGCACAAATTCCCTGGATATTTCTTCTCCTGTTGGGTACCTAGCATTATTCCCCAGTACAGTTTCCTATCTAAGTTTGAGTGGCATTTGCAACACTAGTGACTTATCTTCACTGTGTGACACAGGCCCTGATAGCCTCGTTAATCTGAGGAGCACAGAGGCAGTCTGATCTCTGCAGCGGACCCACCAGTGGGGACAGAGGATACCCAAGAACATAATCCGATATGAGTAGTGGCAGGACGAGCCCCCGCCGTGTGTAAAGAGCTCTGTCTGAACGTCTCAGAAGGAGCCGCAGGTCCGGCGAGTGGCTGTCAGGAGATATGCCAGGCTGTCCTGGGGGCGAAAAGCCAGACCAAGGAGCATTTAGTTCCCTTGATCTTGTGCTGACCTGACCCTAGCCTTTGCTTGGATAGCTGTGTTTCAGCACTTCTCTGACGTAATTCCTTACATTGCAGTTTTAGAGGCAGTAAAATAACTCCATTAGTTATTGCCCCCATTGTATGATCTTATTTCCAGTGTTAAATATTCAATATTTCTGATTTTTCTTCTATTTACTTCCTAAGTGGCTCTTGATAGAGCCATGTCTGGGAAGAATCATAATCTAGAATTTTCGGCTTAACATAAAATCTCATTAGAAGAAAAATCAGAAATATTGAATATTTAACACTGGAAATAAGATCATACAATGAAAGCGATAACTAATGCAGTCCTGTGCCTATAGAGACGGGTCAAAAGTCTATGAAGTCATGTTCATCACCACTATATTCCCCATCATTAAGTGAGATGCGTCCAGTTATTTCACAGGTTTTCCAATTTGTTGCTTATGGCATGTAACATGGAGAAGGTCCAAAGCCAAACTCCTAAACCTGAAGGCCTGAAATGCTCATAAAAGTCTCTTCCACAGAGTACAAGTTTTGGCTTTCAAGAAAATCCAACCTTCCTGTTTTATTTTCTTTCGAGGGTCATAGCTTTAGTGTTATGTCTTAAAGCTTGTTGTAGAACATAGGGCTGGAATCAAATCCACCTTCTGGTTATCACAGGAGCCTCCAGGGTGACCCCCTAAGTCCTTCAGCATTTTCCTAAGATCCAGAAACCTGCCTTGTACATCAGTGGCGTTCTGCTGCTTACCCTATAGGCACAGCCATATCACGGCTCCGTTTCCCTTACATATGGTGATCAGGGCTCCGATGGGTAGAATCATGACATCATCCACAAGGTATAACACAAAACAATGCGCTTGGGATGGAATTATGAACCTTCCATTCCTACAAACCGTATATATGTTTGCTTTTCTAAATATTTAATTTTAGAGGTTCTACTTAACAGCTTGAAATAATTCACACGGAAATCCCTATTTTTCAAGGAGTAGAAAGGGGAAAGAAGCCATCTTGCCTTCTAGAACAGATCAGAAATATACGGGTAAGCTGGGCGTGGTGGCTCACACCTGTAATCCCAGCACTCGGGAGGCAGAGACAGGAGGATTGCTGAGTTCGAGGCTTGCCTGGGCTCCATAGTAAGCACAGAGCCAACCTGAACTACAAAGCGAGACCCTGTCTCAAAAAAAAAAAAAAAAAAAGAAATATACGGGTAAACAGGCACTTGAGTGCTTTTACGTGCCCTGGGAGAACACAGGATCCCCGGACTGGCCCGTGTTCTAAGCTGCTCCGTCAGAAAAGCTAAGCGTTGGGACAGGCTCAGGAAGTGCTTAGGAAGCTGCCCGAGTGGGAGGGGAGGAGCCTGTGACTTTCGCTGTTGCTGATGCAAGGTCGTTTCTTGTGAGAAGGAACAGCCCAGGCCCCACCTCCGAAACGACAGTCTCTAGTCCTCAAAGATTTGATTTCCTGACTCATTTTTTCCTTTATGTGCTGTTGCATCCCGACTGGCCAGAACGCAGTACAGTCGCTGACATTGCTGGACGTGAAGCAGAAAGCATTCTGGGTATTTCTGGTTATCACAGCTGCAAAAAGGATGCAAGGCCTTCGCCAGTCGTGAGCGCAGAGTGTGTGTGGACACGTGGTGCTCACGACCTTACGCGTGGCCCCGGCAGACCACGCGCGGACCCCGAGTGTCCGGGCCCCTGTCTGTCCCCGTGAAGCGCAGAGCCGTGTGACGTGCAAGGGCAGCTAGAGCTGAACCTTCCTGTGAGCTCTTCACCGGGGACAGCGCGGCAGTTGTGACAGGAGGCCGAGGTTTGCAGAGCGCCGAAAGGCAGTTGCACCGTTACCAGCTACCAGAAAGAGACAGCTCCTTTGAAATATTTCGGATGAAGTTAGAAAGTAGTCTATGGTAGAGGAATCTAGGTTAAGGACTCTGTTAACCACCTGTATATACCACATGCGGATATGGAGCGCTCAGCGCGGAGCAAGGCTGCTAGCAGCAGAGCTGTGAGAACGGAAACAACCTGCCCTCAGGCTTTTACAAGTCCTTCGCTAACCTAGGACTTGATATACATAAAAATACAAACTGCAGTTTGAAAAGATTAGCAAATTCTTGAGAATAGGTGCAAACTCAGCACTCGTTGATAGCTAATTTAACCCACATATAATCCTACCTTCCGCGTCATAAATGATTCTGATGATAACCTTCTCTGTTACACCGCGTTTTATCTGGTGTTGGGAGACTTGAAGAGATTAAACACTTTGTGCAGAGGCGCCCTGGGGGGTGGCGGCAGCGGAGCGTGACTTCAGTGACTTAATAGCATCTGCTAAGCGCGTTAGAACACAGCTCTCGGCCTGGGGGCGGGTCTCGGCGAGGTTAAAAAGCCAGTGTGCCACCGGCCTCAAACTCTCTTCGAGTATGGAGAGGCCAGCGTCACGCCTCGCAGCCAGCAGAGTGCAGGGACCCCACGTGGGAGCACGCCTCCCTTGCAGCCGTACAGATCGTCAGCAATCCGCTCGGAGCCGGGCTGCGCGGGAGGCGGCAGGTTGCTGCCCCCGGGGCATCTCTTCCCGCATCCTGCTGTGTGAGGCTCCCTGCCGTCCCTCAGGATCCACTGTGGCCACAGCTGCTTCCCACCGCGGGCGTGTCTGTGAGGAGATTCAAAGCTTTCCTCAGAGCTCACACCCACGTCATTTGTTTAGAAATTGTCCTAGACCACGTGGTGCTGCGTATCCGCGCAGTTTACGTGTTCAGAAAAAAAAAAATTAGGACCTCAGGAAAGAGACTCGTGTTCCCAGCTCTTCTACCTGGTCGTTACAGCATCGTCAGCACGCGTGTGCTCCAGCGCTCAGCGGGCTGCAGGCTTAGAGGCGCAGTCCTCTGGCGCTGAGCACTGGCAGTGTCCTTGGACCTGGACGCAGAGTGGCATTGAGAATCACAGCAGGGGCCGGGGGTTTAGCTCAGTGGTTCCGGAGTCTGCCTTGCAAGGGCAAGATCCTGAGTTCGATCCCCGGAACTACATAGCACAATGTTGGCTGTGGTGGCTCCGGCCTGTCATCCCAGCACTCGGGAGGCAGAGGCAGGAGGATTGCTGAGTTGGAGGCTTGCCTGGGCTACAGAGTGAGCTCAGGGCCAGCCTGAACTACAAAGCGAGACCCTGTCTCAAAAAAAGAAAAAAAAAGAAAAAAAATGGGCATTCTGCGTTTGATTTTTTTTTTCAGTGCATCCCCATTTTCTTTGACCTTAATATAATATGAAATGATTTTCTTTTTCTCACAGTTTCTGAGGAAGACAAAGGATTTGGACCAATCTTTGAAGAGCAGCCAATCAATACCATTTATCCGGAAGAATCCTTAGAAGGAAAAGTTTCCCTGAACTGCAGGGCGCGAGCCAGCCCTTTCCCCGTCTACAAGTAATGTGTCTCTGCTCTTTCCAAAACACATCCTTCCTCCAAAGTCCACGGGCACTGGCACAAGCATTGGCATACAGGCTGTTGGAGACCACTGACTGGTACCCCAGTACACAGTAGCTATTCTTAAATATTCATAAATAATTCACTCCCTGTTTCCTGCACAGAAAATGGTAGTGACATTTGACAGCATTCACTTAAAAGTCATCTCATGGAAGTGATGCTGTTTAGCCTGCTAAGGGTTATATGGAAAACATGTATAATTTAAATATGGCTTTGAGGACAAATTTTCTTTTTTTATCCATAATCCTGAATAAGTCATATCTATAAATGATAGATAATATTTCTGTATTAGGCACATCTAAAAATCTTGGACACGTCATTCTAGAAAACATTATCTTTTAAAATAATCTCAAGTCTATAACCACACAACGCAATACATTTTCTTTTGCATGTCTCAACCTGTTGTTCAGTCTACATAAACTTGTTTCTCTTTTTCTGAGTTAAACAATCATGCTATCAAAACTAATTACAGAAAACCACAGTAAATTTTGGTTTCAGATACCTCAGAAAAGTAGACCATTTCTTCTTGAATCCAAATAAGACTGAACACTGACCCCAAGCAAATAGATTTTAATTTCAGTTGTTTTAAAATGATTCCATGAAGTCCGGGCAAGTGACTGATGGGAAAGTGGGAACTTTAGGAGGTTTAAATTGCAGGTTGTCATCTCACAAGGTGAATTTTAATAGTAGACTTTTTTCCTAAATAGAAAAATAAATTTCCATTGTTACGAAGTTATTGTTAAAGAAAATAGTTCTCCAATCGAATTCTACTGGAATTCGTTGTCTTTAACTTCTAGTTATAATTACAAAATTATCCTTAAAATATGAAGTTAGGCACAAAATCACTGTCCCTTTATGATTGCTCTCGTTTCAGTTTCATGCGTGTAAATAACGTACTTGCTCCAAACACAGTCGATCGGCTTGTCCGGTGCGGCCCTAACCACACGCAGGTGGGGTCTGTGCTCAGAGTCACGGGCTGGACCAGAACGTGGGAGGGGCTGCAGGGCTTTAAGCCGAGGTCGGCTTGCACCAGGAACTTCGTTCTCGGTAAATAAGTTGTCTTGCTTCAGTGACTGAATCACAAATCCGGGCCTAAAACACAGGTTTTATGGCTGCAAAAAAGCACCTAGCCTTTTCAGTATTTATCTGTGCAGACAGACTGACGGAATCTCCGGTCACTTCAGCGCCTTATTCTGCGGCCGTCTGCCCGGGGCCTTCCCCCGGGGAACCTCAGCAAGTCGGCCTCCGGGCTGCAGCGGGGACGGCAAACCCGGGCGTTCGCGGCCCACGACCAGACCGGGCCGCGCAGCTTCCCGCAGCTCGGACCGCGCTGGACTCAGGCCGGGTGGGGGCCTGCTTCCCCGCACAGCACCGGAGAGCACGAGGGAGGCCGAGGCCTGTTCTGAAGGCAGCCTGCATCCGGAGGGGAAAAACAGAGAAGGAGGGTCATTATCTCGCGGTGCAGCCAGTCTGACAGAAAAGAGCACTTGAAGTCCTAAAAACTGACTTAATATGCAGAGCAAGGCGTGTTAACCTCGGTGCTCACGCCGCCTGTCACTCCCGCAGTGGTTCTGGCGCATTCCGAGGCGGCGCGGTGTCCGCGGCAGCGCCCCCAGAGGCAGCCTGCGGAAGTGCCTCCCCGGCACCAAGCCCCGCCTCCAGAGCTGTTGAAAGCAGTTTAATAGGGATCACATTACAACACGAGCGTACGTCTCTGAAAATAGACCGGGGAACTCACCCGGATGAGGAATATTCATCATTACGTAATGTCACGGACAGGATCATCCATACGAAGAAATTAAGACAAAAACCAAAAATCGCCGGGCGTGGTGGCTCATGCCTGTCATCCCAGCACTCGGGAGGCAGAGGCAGGAGGATTGCTGAGTTCGAGGTTTGCCTGGGCTACATAGTGAGCTCAGAGCTAGCCTGAACTACAAAGTGAGACTCTGTCTGAAAAAGAAAATTAAAAAAAAAATCGGGAGTCAAGGGGCCAGCGGTTTAGCTCAGTGGTTCCGGCACCTTCCTAGCAAGCACAGGGCTCCTGATTCAATCCTAGTAACCACATACAACGGTACCGCCATCAGTACCACACACCACAGCGCCGGGCGTGGTGGCTCACACCTGTCATCCCAGCACTCGGGAGGCAGAGGCAGGAGGATTGCTGAGTTCCAGGCTCACCTGGGCTACATAGTGAGTGCAGGGCCAGCGTGAACTACAAAATGAGAGCTGTCTAAAAAACAAACAAAAGCAAAACAACAACAACAAAAACATTTGGGAGCCATTATAACTGGGGGAAACTCCCTCTAACTGGAGCTGCTCACCAAGGAAACCTGGTGCCTTGACGCGCATGAGCAGTAGGGGGACACGCTTCAGCAGGCTCAGCATGGCCACCGACTAAGGAGAAAGAGAGACTTAGGCACTGGGTTAAAGTGAGTAGGTTTTAAAATGGAAAACCCTTGTTTTCTATGCTTGTCTTTTAAATTACCTCCTACACTGTAAAGATTACAAGTAAAAATACCACAGCATCTTTGATTTAATTTAAAAGTACTCTCAAATTGTTAGGCCTTTTCGGCACAATCCTTTTCCTAACCAGAAATGTTCCCAGAAGTGTGTGCTGTGATCGTGGCCAGGGCTTGCACCCTTTGACCGTGACTCACGACTTTCCCAGGACACGGAGGGTTGAAGAGTAAACCCTGTTACCCAGTTATTCAGGTGACCATGTCAGTTGACAACTGCATTCCACGTGCTTCCTTTTCATCTCACCGAGAAAGTTAGATCCCTTTTTCTAGCCGATTTCTTGAGAACACAGTGAGTGGTCTCATTATATGCAACGTGTCTCATCTATATTGTTGAAGGATTATGTGATAGGGGAAAATCCTTTTACCCCAAATAATCCCTAAATAATTAGAAAAGCCACAACCGGGTTGAGGAAAATCTGGCTTTACTAATTCATTTGTGGTTTGGAATCAAGACCAAAGTTTTTATCATTTTCCAATGGTGTGATCGCCCTCTAGTGGTACAAGTTTGCCAATTACTAAGCAGAACCCTAATTTCCATTGCTTCATTGAAGAAAAATAATTGTGGTATTAGGAATCAAATGTTGATTTTTAAAATATCATTCTTATAGTGTTATGATTAATATTTAATGCAGTGTATCTATGTGTGAAGCTATACGTAAATGTTTATCCACTGAGAAATCAGTTTATGGAGTAAAACAAGAAAATGTTTATCAATTGAAATGTCTCACAGTTTAATATATACTTTTCTGTATCTTAACTAAATTATACATTATGATCCCAAGTACTTGGAATTAGAGGACGTGAAGAAAAAGCATCCTGAGTCGTGTTCTTAATCATCAGACTCCACATGCAGCGCACCCGGGTTATTTGAAGCGACGTTCCTGCCGGTGGGGTCTCCAGGCCTCTACCTTCGCCATGACGTATCTTTTTTCTCACAGATGGAGGATGAATAATGGCGACGTTGACCTGACGAGTGACCGGTACAGTATGGTTGGAGGAAACCTCGTGATCAACAACCCTGACAAACAGAAAGATGCAGGGATATATTACTGTTTGGCCTCAAATAACTACGGGATGGTCAGAAGTACGGAAGCAACCCTGAGCTTTGGATGTGAGTAATTGTAACCATCAAAAGGACACATTTATTTAGGTGAAGTAAAAATTAAAACCTTTTCAATTACTAATAGAGAGTCTGCATGAACTCAAAGGCTAATTGTGTGGTCGTCTACTCTTGGTTTGTTTCTTCTATTAAGACCTCTCTACCTGCTTTTTGCAGTAAAATCAGCCCTTTCTCACCTCACCTTCTAGCAAGAGCATGGAAGGCTTCTTGTGTGTTTGTGGAAAAAACAGATTCCCTCTCCAGACAGGTGCCAGGTTGCTGCTGCTTGTGAGGCAGACCGGACATGGGGGAAGTTTTAAATCAACATATAGCAATTCTGTGCTGATATTCTAGTTAGATATCAATGACTGCTATACTGAGAGCTCCTAAGAAGAAAAATCTAGAGAGAGGGGCAGCTGGAGGGAGGCCCCGCCCCTGGGCCAGACCTCCGAGGTGAGCGGACCTTCCAGGTGCATTATGGGAAGCTTTCAGAGGACGCCGTGTCATGCAGCGCAGCTTGAGTGCACGCAAAGCAGTGAAAGGCACTGTTGCAAAATAAACTTGCGCCATGCTTTGAAGAGTCTTGAAAGACTCTGGGAACCAACATCTGTAAAACTGCTAAAGCACGTACTCCCGGGAGCAGCCGGAGCGGGTGAAAATAGGCCCTGAGGGGAAGAAGCCTCTCGGGTAATACATCATAGCAGTCTGTGGTTCTCCGATGCTCATTCACAATTAACCAGGTCTTATTTCTGAGTATTTAATATCTCTTAGTGGGAATAAACCAAATTGTGTTTTTATTAATATATCTTAAATTTAAGCCAAATGAAAATTTTCACCTGTAGGAGCTAATAATGAAAATAAAATTGAGAAGTATTGTACGAAGCTATAAGTCAGTCAGTTCCAAGAGAACATTATGCTTTGGGAGGTGAAGGAGGCCAGATGGTCTTTTGCTTGATTTATCTTTTTAATCTTTTTTTTTTTTTTGAGACAGGGTCTCGCTTTGTAGTTTAGGTTGGCCCTGAGCTCACTATGTAGTCCAGACAAGCCTCGAACTCAGCAATCCCCCTGCCTCTGCCTCCCAAGTGCTGGGATTACAGGTGTGAGCCACCACACCCGGCTATCTTTTTAATCTTAATTAGAATCCTCATTTATTTTATTGATATTCGCTTTGCTTTAATACTTCCTTCCTGATCTTTATCTGTGAGTCACACCCTAATTTTATATATATATATGGACTGTAAAATACAAAGGATGTTTTAAGGAGCCCTACATGGTCACGATCACCCTGCTGGAGCGGGTCAGGGCTGAGTGGGTCAGGGTCTGAAGGGACAGTAAAATTAAACTGGGGTGAAGATGTGAACGTCAGTAATGCCCTGAATTCAAGGAAGGCACTCACAGGTCACATCGCACTGACAGGAAGAAGGCTCTAAGAATACTTTTCAAGGAAAATCTTGTCAAATGGGACAAAATTCTATTCTTATTAAATATGGGTTGGGAACAAGAGAAGCCAGTTTCAGACATAGAAAGAATTTAAATGACTGTACCACATACAAGAGTTATGATAGCAAGAGGAAGTTATCTGGATTGAATGGTCAAGCAAGAATTATCGAGGATTGGGATGTATCAGATGGAACATCAGGACTAGAAATAGTGCAAAGGGCCTCTTTAAAAAAGATAGTGATTGGGCGGGAGATTAAGCTCAGTGGTTCCAGCGACTGCCTCACAAGCACAAGGTCCTGAGTTTGATCCCTGATAACCATATACAATGCTGGGCGTGGTGACTCACACCCACCGGCAGTCAATACCACATACAATGCTGGGCGTGGAGACTCATGCTCACCAGCCATCAATACCACATACCACAGTGCTGGGGGTTGTGGCTCACACCTGTAATCCACTTGGGAGGCAGAGACAGGAGGATTGCTTAGTTTGAGGCTTGTCTGGGCTACATAGTGAGCTCAGGGCCAGCCTGAACTACAAAGCGAGACCCTGTCTCAAAAAATAATAAAAATTAAAAAATAAAAATAAATTAAAAATTAAAATATGTTGCTTCCTTCTGAAAATCTATTTTGATCATTATCCTTTTTTTTTTTGAGACAGGGTCTCACTTTGTAGTTCAGGCTGGCCCTCAGCTCACTATGGAGCCCAGGCAAGCTTGGAACTCAGCAATCCTCCTGTCTCTGCCTCCCAAGTGCTGGGATGACAGGCGTGAGCCACAACTTCCAGCACTGTGGTATGTGGTATTGATGGCTGGTGAGCATGAGTCTCCACGCCCAGCATTGTATGTGGTGACCGGGGATCGAACTCAAGACCTTGTGCTTGCGAGGCAGGCACCGGAACCACTGAGCTAAATCTCTGGCCATTAATTTTTTTTTTTTTTTGAGACAAGGTCTCACTTTGTAGTTCAGGCTGGCCCTGAACTCACTGTGTAGCTCAGGTAAACCTCAGACTCACGGCAATCCTCCTTCCTCTGCCTCCTGAGTGCTGGCACCACAGGTGTGAGCCACCATAGCTGGCAGGAGACACATATTGAGTGGAATGAAAATAAAATATTAGAATTGGAGTGTGGCTCACAGATAAAGAGCAGGAAGTATTAAAGCAAAGTGAATATCAGTAAAACACATGTAGATTCAAATTAAGATTAAAGAAAAAAATCAAGTGAAATGTGAGTTCAAAATACACATAGAAGTGCCGGGCGTGGTGGCTCACGCTGTCATCCCAGTACTCGCGAGGCAGAGACAGGAGGATTGCTGAGTTCGAGGCTTGCCTGGGCTACATAGTGAGCTCAGAGCCAGCCTGAACTACAAAGCGAGACCCTGTGTCAAAAAAAAAAAAAAAATACACATAGAAGAGTAAAGGCCTTTGGCTTGGTCCTGGCCAGAGGTCAGAGTTAGCGTACACATGTCTGCTCTCTGAGGCAGGAGACCCTGCTGACGCCGTGGCTCCCCGAGAAGGGGCTCAGGGAATCAGCTCCTGCAGGAGGGGACCCCACTCTTCCCCAAGGGTCTCGCTCAGGCCAGGTGCTGCGGTTTAGCCTGCTGGACTGACCGACATTCAGTCAAAACTGTTACAGTCTCCAGACTGGAGCAGATAGACAGGGAGGTGTGAGGAGCTGCGGAGGTAGCAGAGGCACTGTCCTCACTTAGAGAGAAGAAAGGAAGTGAGTGCTGAGGCAAACCCAGAATTTGAGAAAGAGTGAGAGCTCGGTCCCTTTCAGCTTCTTCTAAAGAGCAGCCTGGACTCCGCAAGTCCTCGCACAGGGAGGGAAATGCCCTTCAAAGGGGCCCCTCTTTCGGGCTTTGCCCTCTTGTCCTGGTCTGCGTCAGATCTCTGGTTCTGTCTGACCGCCTCTCCTTCCCTGAGAGTCCCCCTCCGTGTAACCCGCGGACGCTGGGCGCTGCAGAGCGCTCCCGCCCTGGCTGCGTGTCCTACACGCCGTGGGCTGGTTGCTCATGCTGGGTTCTTCAGATCACGTGTGTGAGGGGGCCGGATTTCACATGTCCCCTCCAGCCGCGAGGCGCGTGGCTCGGAAGTGAGTTAGTGACAGGCAAACACGAGTCGCTGTCTCTCTTTGTACTGACCGGTGACTGAACATGTTCCCGTCTCCCCTGTACTTAGACCTGGACCCTTTCCCCCCCGAGGAGCGTCCCGAAGTCCGGGTGAAGGAAGGGAAAGGGATGGTCCTGCTCTGCGACCCTCCCTACCATTTTCCAGGTAAGCTCTGCGTCTCGGCGATGACGAGCAGCCAGGAAGTGGCGCGAGTGTTTCCGTTTTCGCAGTCATAGCGATGTGTCGTTGATGTGCCAAATACTCATGGAACATTGTTGCGTGAGCTTTATATTTGTGTGGCTGATATGTGGCACGTACTAGTGCTTACAGACCCTTTCTTGCTAGGTTCATTAACACTTGGTTCTAATCCCGAGGATATTACACTGTTTTGGTATATAAGTAATATGTATGTC
>PVIC010034075.1:0-19789 GCA_004025085.1 Thryonomys swinderianus
ACACTTTTAATATTCTGTAGTGATGGTTTATAACATTCAATTGTATATGTCAACGTAGCCAGGAAAAAGATTTTTGAAGGCTCCAGACACAAAGAAATGATAAATGTGAAACTGATTATCCTGATCTAATTATTGATCATATGCACTGAAACAGAACACTCTCCGATTACTATGTCAGTGAAAATATTTTAAAATAGGAAAAAAGAGCCATAAATAAAACTGTTCAACAGTGAATTTTCTTCCACATGAGTTCTATGGACAGAACAGCCTCTCAAGTAGGGACCAACGATGGGCAGGACAAACTGGTCACCAAGGTGGAGTCTTCAGAGATTTGTTAGCTGTGGTTCACGCTGGAATCAAGCTATGGGATTTGGTCAAAGACACACAGATGGGCAGAGGATGAGATGCATGACCTACAGCAGCTTCAAGGAAAAAGAGGTTCCCCTGTGGTCTTTTTCCTTAATGCTGATTTTAAAAATCCAGTTTAGGTAAGTTAAAATCAACAAATGCAGAACACACAAATGAAAGCAATGCTTTGTGGGCAGTTAGTACAGGGGTGGCAAGCCATGGAGAAAGCAGAGGCCTGGATCTTTCCTTCTGCTTGTGCTGAGATAGTACAACACTTCATGAATACCGGAAGTGAAACATTTTTGAAAAGTGATATAATAAAAACAGAAAATCACTTATGAAGTGGGTATGGTGGCTCACACCTATAATCCTAGCCCTCAGGAGGCAGAGGCAGAAGGATCATCATGAGTTAGAGGCCAACCTGGGTTCTGTAGTGAGTTCACAGCTGTTCTGAACTACAGAGTGAGATCCTGTCTCAAAAAAACAAAAACAAAAACAAAAAACATCAGAAACAGAAAATTACTTATGATTATGTTACTCAACTCTTTTAACTCTTCTCAGTCACTTTGAGGAGAAGAGAAAAAAGAATGGCAGCATTTTAAGGGAGAAATGCTGCTTTGGAGGTACCTCTTTCTCTAAGAAACCCACAACAATATGCCACATTGTTTTAAAATATTTCTTAAGTGAAATTGAATACTCAGATATGAAAACATGCTGGAAAAGGTGTCAGCCTGAGTGGAAGTCAGCTGAGGGAACTTACAGTTAAGAGTCAGCTTAGCAAAACACACAGATTGATCTCGTTGGTGCACAACCAATAAGATCCTACATGAACAGCCCAGGAACAAACAGTAATGGGACCATTATGTCCTGAACTCTGAACAGTAGATTTTGTTTGGGGATGCTGACAGGATAGACCGGTGGAGAACAGAAGGTAAAGTAAATATTTCACAGTATGTGAATTTTGAACCTTAAATCAGGATTGTTTCTACTTAAAGAAGTAAAACCAAAATAATACCGAATATGAAACACATCTTTTTGAGTGTGTGGGGGGGAGTTCACTTAGACTCTTAGCTTCAGTGATAAGGGGGACTATTCTGCTAAGTAAAATATCCTGAACATTATGTCTGACACAGGATTCACGTGAAATTTTAACCTTCAAGATGAAACTATCCTGCTAGTAGCATCATGTGCTTGTTACTTAGGAGAAACATGACAGAGAGAGGTTGAACAACTCGCCCATGTTCACATTAGCCTGTAAGTGTCAGGACTGGGGTTTGAAACATACACGGATTTTCTCCAGAACCTGATATTTAAGTTTTCCTCTACTGCTTTCAAGGACATTTATGAATGTTTAATAGAGGGAGGTGGATATATTATAAAAGAATAATCAATGGCTGTAGTTTAATTTTAATTGAAAGATCAACTTTAAAAGAACAAATATACCTGTTATAAACCTTAACTAATTATGTTGCGTTACAGTGACCGATGCCATTTAAAATGTCTTGAAATGCTGTTTATGTTACTTCATTACTTCACTGTTATATTTCCCTTCCCTCTCTTTTTTTCCATTAACAGTTAACTAATAAACTATTAGAGTATAATATACTATGCAACTATTAAATGTGTACATTTGTAAATTTCTTATGAAATTTTTGTCAAGATCATCTTACAACTAATGCAACCCCACACTGTTGGATAATTTCCTTCTGTGCCATTTCTTTTTATGCAACAGCATATCTAGTACCAAGAAGTTGTTCTGCAATTACTTTCCTTAACGCCTAGATGGCAGCAGAGGTACAATGTTAAGTTTCGTAACTATTTAGCTAAATATATTGACAAACTGCTACTGAAAAATACAAAACTTGAAAAATTTGGAACTCGGTGGTGGAATTATGTGAAGGTAAAGCTGGTCAGTATTTTCTGTTGTATTTGAGTGTATCAGTTCATTATCTCATATAATTCTTGATATAATATCTACCAGTTGTAATTTCAAGAAATTGTAATGTGATATAAATGGAAGTTAATGATATTTAATTCACATTGTGCATGCTCAGTCAAGACTTGCTTTGCTCAACTTCTCAATTTGTGGATGTCTTTAAACTCTCCACATGAAAAACAGAGATAAATGAGGTGAGATTGGGCAAGAAAACCTTCTGAGACCACTTGAATGAAGAAATGCTAACATTAATTCTGTCTTTCTGATTCCTTGGAGCAGCCTACAATTACATTTAGGAGATAAAAGCATCAACTTTAGCAGATGTGTATCTTTAAAAGGTATTGTGAGATATCTACTCACTAATTACTCATCGATTGTAGCATCTATTTAAGGGACTGTCAGATTTAATCCTGAGTAACAGGAAAGAGACAATGTACTATCACAGACTACATACTCTGCTCAGGTAATGCTGACATTTTTATTTGGTCTCATCACTTGAGTACAATGTGTCTTTCATTTCCACTGAGCTTCCTCAGTGTCTTGAGGAACAGCTAGGAAGCTCAGGCAGAATAAGCAAGGCAGCTACTAAATGGTCGTTGATTAATTTTAATCAGAAAGAGATGTGGTCCAGGTATGGAGAAGCAACAGGTGGGGATATTACTAGCCTGGGAGGTGGGGGTGGATATGGAGGGAGCTTAGCAGAGGCGCTACCAGTAACTGTCTGCTGGACGGGGTTGGGTTGTAAAGGAGACCTCGATATCTAAAGAACGATAACCCAAAGAAGCCAGGGAAATGATGCCATCACTCCCACACTTCCTGGCTGCAAGCAGATCTGCCATTTCCCCATCACTGAATCCAGCTGAAAGCCAGAGGTTGTGAAAGCTATTGGGAGATGCAATCCACTGGGCGATGGGGACTATCATCAGGGCTAATCAGTCCCTATAAGGTAAGATGTCAGTGTTCAGAGGGATCAGTGAAAAATAACCTTGTCAAAATGTAGGACAGATATTGTGAAATAGAAATTATTCAAAGGGAAAAAGCGGGTAAGGGTGAGTAAAGGAGGCAAAGAAAACATTTGGTGGTGAAAAAAAAAGGAAACAAAATTTATGTATACAGGAACGATGGGTTGTAGAGTGAACAGGAGAATGGGAAAAATGAGAACGTTATGTACTAGTACAAATTCTCAAGGTCAATTGTGATCACAATGTGTACATAAAATGTACCAATAAAATTATTTTAAAAAGATATAAGCAGAGAAATTGCCCATGGATATGCTTTTGCTGCCAATTTGAAAACTAAAAGGAAAGCAGGTTTTTTTTTAATAAAGGGTATCTACAAAAATCTACAGCAAACATAATTAATGATGATACAAAATAAAAAATATGTTACAATTAAGGGCATCAAAAACAAAAAAGAAAAATAACCTTGTCAGTTATAGCATCCTGCCACACTAGTTTGCTCCTATAGTGCTAGAATTCTGATGCATACATCATTCCCAGATTTAAATTTTCTACTTATTATAGAGGTAAATAATGTAAAAAGCTAATGTATTGTAAAAATCATCAAAATAAATACCAAGAAAACACATAGAGAAAACCCACCACATTCTTTAGTGTCAATAAACCAATTTTCTGCTCAAATGCTTGAAATATTCAGTTACATGTGGGATCAGAGTGCTTTGTACTGTGATTTACCATATTCTCCTCAGATTGTGCCCAAACAAAATACTCACCAAGCCAAGGCTGCTTGTCTTACCACATCATTATCCTCACCTTTTTCTCTCTCCTTTTCTCTGAAATCACTGAAGAAGGAATTGGCTATATCAACTTTATACCTGGTAAAATGAAGTTTAGGTTGTTATTTCCTTGGTGTTGCAGCAGAAAACAAAGGCTTATAACAATAATTTCCAACACTCTGCTCAGAGCACTCATGTTTTAAGAGATACTATGCTTCTTTCTAAAATGAGGTCTGTGTGAAAATAATTGAATAAAGTTGAACAGAATACAGTTTTCTTTGGATGATTTTAAATATGTAAATTTTCTTAGCATTGCCCTAAAAATAAATAACCAAATTAATAAAGTCAGTCATTGGTAGATGGGGTTCCTGCAAGGAGTAGATCATCTCAGCTCTGAAATCGTATGATAAAACCTCACAACACGTCATCCAGGAAAACCCAGTAAAGGACCGAAGATGGGAGAACACACAGTGAGGTGGGAAAATGAGGACCCTTGAGAGTTCCTAGACACAGCAAGAGAGAGTCCTTGACACCACGGAGTATTGTTCATGCTGAGAATTCAGCACAAACAAACTTTATGAAAGAGGACTATGTGAATGGAGACTCAGATTGCAATTCAAGAGGATCCTTCTCTTTATGATTCAAGAGGATGACTTGGGAAGAAAAAATCCACCTCGACTGCACTGATAATGACACAGCTTGGAAAGTTTCTGAGGTACCTTTCTTTCTTACTTGGCAACCAGTCAGGCATTTAGAACACTGCAGTCACTTGATATTGTCAACTTGGTGTAATAAAGATTTCAACAAAGAAATGATAAACTGGAGTCAGCTCTGAAAAGAAAAAAAACTGTGACTTCAGATTTCTTATTAATCTAATTCTAGTAGTTCAGTCCTGTAGGACAGTACTTAAAACTGTCAACTATACTTAAAAGGGAAGATGCAGAAAACATGGCAGTGACCATGGCTATCTCATTATGAGTATCATCCTGACTCTGCTGTCTACACACAAACACACACATACATACACTCACAGAAACATACACCCCCTATATAAACTTATGGATTAAGTCACACACACACTGAAATCTACCTACTCCCATGGATATATCATGCCCCACAGTTTCTAGTTAGGATCCAACAACTTAAAGAGAATTTCACTAGTGTTTTGAACTTGTAAGCGAGTTTTAGGCACTGGTTGAAATAAGCTAATTCTCTTTGCTTCAGACTTGATTTTATTTGTTGATTTGCAATAAGAACTAATATAATGGTAACTTTTCAAATGACCAAAGGATATAGACTGAATAGAAGGCCATATATATATATTTATTTCTAATGTCTAAATGAGAAAATGTTTACAGCATTCATACATTAACATGCTGACTGCAGTGCTTTCAAATGTTTTCATAGGTATAGTATGGAGGTTGGGGCCAGGAATATCCTGAATCTTCCTCTAGCCACTCTTGGGATGCAGATAACAGATAACAAGCAGGTCTAGTCATGACTGACTTAGCATTCCTAGGGTTGTCTCATGCAAAAACCCCTCTTCCCTTTACTATCAGTGTTAATACATGACATAAGCAGAGGCATTTTAATATGAAGCTCACCAACCATCACTCGTACAAAAATTAACTTTGTTCTTCTGAGAAAATTTCTTAGAAGTTTTGTTATGTATTTAAGAACAATAGTTGGCATTCAAAATTTCTTGTGTCCTCTTATAGGAAAGGAAATGTGTAAAACACTGAGAATTTGGGGCATATTAAAACTCCTAGAAGCAGAAATTTAAAAAATCTTATGGAAGGAAATAAGCATTTACAAATTATGAATATTGGACAGTGCATATGATAAGCCAACATTTCTACAAATATAGATCAAATCATAAAATCTTCTACAAATTTTGCTGAAGATCACTATCTAGACAGAGATGACAGGACAACCATTGAGACATAGACATCACTCCCTACATCTTGTTAAGAAAGGAAAAGGAAAACCTATTAACATTCATTTTATTAATGCTATTGTTCCAATAAGGTATGAAACAAAAACCCAGTGCACAGGGTTCAATTTCTTACAGAGCTTTTTCTTCCAAGAGGAAGAAAAGTAGGAGGAGAGATCCTTGGGCTGTTGGGCATGATGATCAGAAATCCTGTGCATCAGTGAACACCTGACTGCCCATGGGCACAGGCTGAATAAGTGCATTTTAAGAGAGAAAATAAAACATGCCTGAGCTAAGACAGGCAACATATAAATACAAAGAGGTGTGGGAAAGACTCCAGTATGTAATGTGTCATGTGTATAGTCCAATTTTAAATTTTAGGTAACATTTCTATGACTCATTATCACCTCAACAAAATCTTCTCTTCAGAAAACTATTCGGGCCTCAAGAGGAGAAAGTCTTGCTCTTTTCTAGTTGACAGTACATATGTTTCAGTGGCCATCATCTGCTCTCTGCAGAGTGCCTTCTAACCTCCAGGTTTTGTGGCCTTCAGAGCTGCTCCCCACTAGGCTTCTGCTAGCATTGGATTATTTCTATAAAGGAAGCACTAGGTCCATGAGTCAAAGACGATCGGATCTGCACCGAGTGTGGACAGGGTGCTGGCTTGCTGCTCTCGCAGCTGTTGCTCTGGGAAGCACTATCTGTTAGGATGTGCTGGCCATGATGGCTGCTGTGGACACCTGAAGAGATTTTCATGTCTGTGTCTAGGCAGTAAAGATTGGAAGGACTTGATGCCTGTTGTTGCTTCCTGAGGCTTGATAGAAATCTATTATTAATCTCATTACCTAGCATCAAAGAGTTCTAGACTACTGGAGTTGACTAATTAATACACTGCTGAGAAAGTAATTACAGTATAACAAGCACAACTGCAGAACAATATTCATCTTGGTTTTTGATGAGAAGACTCTCCAAATATATCTTTTCTTGTATAAAATGCAATTTATTAGCTTTTACTTCTCATTATATAGAAAAGATAATAAGAAGTGTGCTCTCTAAAGCGATAGACTCAAAATACAGGGCTTGAAAAGAACTAGAAATAATTGACTTTGGCTGCCATCCACTCACTTCACTTTAGGATGGAAGGTGGTGGAAAAGAGGGAGAGAAGGCGAGGTAGTCTGGGTTTCTGCCCTACCTACCCAATAAAACTTCAGCTGGAGCATCTCAGAATTCATCAGCTTGTGTATGCGTCCTTCCAGCTGAAATCTCGATTAAATTTTTACCTTAAAGGTGTTTGATGGTAGGTTACCTGAGCTTCAGTGTCTTTCACTTTAGAGCTGGCATGTATCATCTTTCTCCATTACTTCTCACAACTGTAAATGGGAAGAATAACAATAGTTATTTCTCAAGACATTCAAAGGAATTATGTTACTGTAAGTAAACTGCTAAGCTTTTGTGCCTCTCACTTGGTGAGTACTCTGTAAATGTTAACTCATCTAGACACTAGACCAACAGAGTGAATTTTGAGAGTTATAGCCTGGAGGAGGCAGAGCGAGCAGCTATGGGGCAGCAAATGCATTAGGTATGGCAGCTAAGCAACGATTGAGACAGAAAAGCCTATTTTATTTATTTTTACATTTTTTACTATAAAATTTTTTATTTCCATTCTTTACTTTTCCCTACTTACCCTTTTTCCCTTTTCCTTTTGCACATTTTCTTCCTATTTCACATTACCTATTGTACATTTTGGCATTCATTTATACCTTCAGTCTTTCATATCAGAGAAAATATATGATATTTACACATCTGTGTCCTATTTATTACACTTATGAGTATGTCCTCAAGAAACATCCATTTGAGTATAAATAACTCAAATTTATCATTCTTTATGGGCTGAGTAATATTCCATTTTATTAAATAATCACATATTCTTAATCCAGTCCCCATTGATGGGCATTTGAGCTATTTCCAAGATTTAGCTATCACAAACTGAGCTGGCATAAACATAGGTGCACATATATCACTATGGTTTGTTTCTTTTATTTCTTTCATGTATTTACCTACAAGGAGAATAGCAGAGTCAAATGGGACCTTGAGTTCTAGTGTTTTAAGGAATCTCCACGTTGATCTCCACAGTGGTTGTACCAGTTGACATTCCTACCAACAGCAGAGAAGGGTTTCTTTCTTCCCACAGCCTCAGCAACACTTGTTGCTGTTTAATTTCATGTTAGCAGACATTCTTTATGGAATGAGATGGAATCTCAGTATTGTTAATTTCAGATGCCATTTTCAGATAGGGTCTTTAAATTAGGGGAATTATTATATATTCTAGTTAGTTACCATTTGCTTGAGAAATGGCTGGTAAAAGTTCTTGCCCAAAGTGCAAGTTGTCTTTATGCTCTGCAGGGCTCTGCCAGACCACCATGGAGTCTGTCAGTGAAGGGAGGTTATTTTGTTTATTTTTGAATGAAGTTTCCATGTTTCTTTTCTAGCTGTGCATTAGTGAGGTTTTTTTTTTTTTTTTTTTTTTTTTTCCTGTTAAGAGAAGACTCATTTTTCTGTGTTCCATCAGGGAATTTTCAGGCACTATGAATGAATGGCAATAGGGTCTTCTCAGTGAGCCAGTCTCCTGTAACAGCCTCACAGGTCTCCTCAGGTGTGTGGGTTCATTAGCTACCATTGAATTCGGACCCAAGCAAATTGTGGACTCAGTGCCTGTGGCTGCTGGTTAATTCAGCTGGCTCTCTGAATTTTTGTTCTTTGGCTTGTGTTGAGTTAGTTTGGGCCATTGTGATGGAATTTGTCTCCTGGACCTAGACTATACAATAGCCCTGTTTCCCAATTTCCTTATCAGAGATCTTAGTCTGTTGCCTGGTTACCATTTGTAACATCTCAGACATACCCATTTAGCCATTCTCTTTTCCAAGTCTAGCCATTTTTCCATCTAAATTGTCATTCAGATTCTCTCTTATTCAGTTTCTCTACCTCTTGGCCTCTAGTTCCTAAATACTGATCCCTAGAACAACATGGCCCCATATATCTTTCCTCTTGTATCCTTGACCCTTCAGGCTTCATTAAAATCCCTAGAAATAAACAGATCCTTTCAGTCTGCCATTTCACAGCCAAAGTATGAGATGTTAGGTATAGAACCCAGACGCGAAGTTCTATCCCTTACTTTTCTACCTAGAGTTTTATAACAAAATGGATGAAATAATTACTTAAATATATTTTATGCATTAAGAACCACTAAAAATGTGCAAGATCATATTTTCTCAATAACATTTTGATTAGTTTTCAATGTTTTATTTTATAATTTTGATCTCAGTTAACATAAGCATAGCTACTGGAAAGGCATGGTTTATACATTTGTGCTACCAAACTGTTTTTTTTTTCTCTTATCTGAATTAGAGGTCCTAGTTTCTAAACAAGGAAAGGGCAGAAAATGTCCATCTGAAATATCTTTGTTTACTGTCCTGACACTGTTCATATGTAAAGATGTGAAAACGGAAACTGAACAGGCTATAATAAAGCATAGTGATATTTATTTATTTATTTATTTATTTAGTTATTTATTTAGTTATTTATTTATTTTAGTACCGGGGATCAAACTCCGGCCCTTGTGCGTCCAAGGTTGGCGCAGTACCTTGTGAGCTAAATCCCCAGCCCTAGTGATATTTATTTGTTGTAAAACTCTTTCTGTATAATTGATTTGATCACCAGTCAGTTGTGAGGAATCTTAACTCAGTCTTACAAAAAACTTTATAAAATTCAGATTTCTAAACCTCTATTTTAAAAGAATGGCTTATTTCCTACAATCTCTAGAATAAATATTCGACATTCATTTTTAACTTTTTTAACAGTGTTTCCTTCATTGAAGAGTCATAATTAAGAAAACAATTTTTAAAAAATCACGAGCTCTTACAGGTTTTGAGCAATTAGGCTATGTAATTAGAAACATGATAAAAGGGAAGCTTGGGAAATGGATTTAAAACCCAGTTGAACATTTATATTAAAAGATGAATAAGGAATAGAGAAAATTAAAAGCATAGTTCATATCTGGTGGGAAATGGAGAAAGCCAATTATTCCAGCACATGTTTATTTATCTAGAATTAGTTATACATAATATGCAGAAAAATCAGTTGTTCTGGGAGGGAAAAAATCGATCTTCCTTTTCATCTTACAGGCAATAAAATATGCCTATACAGGGAAAGATCTTTGGGTTCTTTAAACTATAAATTAGAAACATATCTAATATATTTCTGGAGTTAAGCAGGTAAAATTATCTACTTGGAAAATCAGAAGATAAATTTTGTGAAGAGAGCAAGAACTCTGCTTGCACAGGCTATTTTGTGAGCACACAGTTAATGGCACCACAGAAGGAAACCATCCAAATGTGTTTCCTGCAGTGGGCGGGTCTTCCGGTTGCATTTTGTGTGACGCCCTGAGCTGCTGCTGCTGCTGCTGCTGCTGCTGCTGCTGCTGCTGCTGCTGCTGCTGCTGCTGCTGCTGCTGCTGCTGCTGCTGCTGCTGCTGCTGCTGCTGCTAAGGGACAGTCACAAACCTGTAATGAGAACAACAAGGATCTTGGAACATCAGCACTTCCACTTCACTTGACAGGCACTATTTGTAGTCTGAAAGGAACAAAGCACAGCAGAGACAAATAAATTCCTACAGACGAAAAGAGAGAGTTTTTCTGCCTAATATTTAACAAGAGAATCTAAGTTGGCTTTGCTATCAGTATGTAGTTTCCTCCTTACATGTTCACATCCATTTTTATTTTACGTCTCTCCTTCCCTCCCTCTGTCTCTTTTTCCTTTCTCTATCTGTCTCATTCTTGCTTTCTTAATGTCTCATTCCTGGAAAAATACATCATGAGATAAGAATTTAATATTTTAATCATTTTAATTATACAATCCAATTACCAAAGACATAAGCACATTCATAGCATTGTGAAATGATTGTTATCACTCATCTCCAGAATTTGTTTTACCAGCCTTTACTGAGAGGCTATAAGCTTCAAACATTAATTTTCCTGTCTTCCCTCTGCTCATTTTCTGGATATTATTGCCATACTTTCTTTTTATAGTAAATTAAATATTCTGGAAGCATCCTGATAAAAATTATACAATATTTGTTCTCTAGTGACTGATTTATTTTATTTAGCACAGGGTTTTCATGATTCATTCATATTGCTGCACTGCATCAGAATCCCCTGCTTCTTTAAAGCTAGATAATATTCCATGGAATACATATGAAATAAGATGAAAATATAGTGATTGTATAAATATGAAAAAATATTATAATAGAAAACCTAATTGACATTAATTCCCCCAATCACTCTCCTTTCATTTCAGACATACTTATTCCACCATTCTTGCCACTTTTTGAAGTAGTTCTGAAAGTCTTCATGAGTCTCAAAGTTTCATGTCATAGGTGCCTTGATGTCCAGAACAGGTTTAAAACATGGAGCTTTTCTGGTCATTTTGACTTTGGAGAAAGGCCACAGGTTGTACAGGGCCAGATATGGACTATAAGGACACACCACGTTTTTAAGAGCATGGCTTTCTATTGGCTGTCACTTGGCAGCCATGTTCACAGAGTTTTTCTTTTTCTTTTTTCTTTTTATTTATTTATTTATTTATTTGTTTGTTTGTTTATTTATTTATTTATTTTTGAGACAGGGTCTCGCTTTGTAGTTCAGCCTATCTCTGAGCTCACTATGTAGCCCAGGCAAGCCTCAAACTCAGCAATCTTCCTGTCTCTGCCTTCCCAGTGCTGGGATTACAGGAGTGAGCCACCATGCCTGGCACTGTGGTATGTGGTATTGATTGCTGGTGGGCATGAATCTCCACACCCAGCATTGTATGTGGTTACCGGGGATGGAACTCAGGACCTTGAGCTTGCACGGCAGGAACCAGAACCACTGAGCTAAGCCTCTGGCCCCTCACAGAGTTTTTGATCACATCTCACAAAGTTCTTTGCAAGGGGATATGCAGAATTACTTCAGCAAGTGATAAGAATGGAGGGATAAGAGAGACTGAGGTGGGAAGGAGTATTTAGAGGAAGATTAATTGAAATGTGTCTTTTACTACAATGATTTTTTAAATTAAAGATTCACCATATATTAATCATATGCTGTATACCATATTTTGTTTGCCCAAATAATATTCCATGAAATTTTTATATCACATTTCATTTGTTTGTTCACCTAGCAGTTAACATTTTAGTTGCTTCTACCTTTTAGTTTGTAACAATAAGGCTGATATGTAAATTAGTAAAAATCTGTTATATTCCTTGTTTGTATCTTAGGAAAAAAAAAAACACAATTTTGGCAGTTTCTCCATTCTCTTTTGCCCTAAATTTTATATCTCCACTATAGTTAGAATTCTAGGAAGATTAGTATTGACTTGTATGTATAGATACCTATTTTGTGGTAAATTTTATTTTATAGTAGTTAAGACAGAAAAATCCTGATACTGGGAGTTAAAATATTAAATATGGTGTTGTTTTAATTTTAAAATTACTGTACATTTTGAAAGTTGTTTCCATGTACTGCTAATAAAAAATGAAGAGATAGACATACATACTCTGATTTGAACATTACCAGATATACATGTGTATCAATTCTACAAACACTAAACTTGCTCTTAGCCAAAAGGCACCAATGTATGTGGGTACTGAAACAATGCATAGTACTCCACAAACATGCAAACTTTATAAACATCAATGGAATTTCTGGGCATTTTGAAAATACACAAATTTCTAACAAGTTTCTCTGCCAATAGAGTTTCTTTTCAATAAAATGTAACTTAGCAACAAAGGTTCAGAAATACAGAGCTTTAAATAACTTTGGGCAATATTTGGATTATTTTATTTGAAAGGTGTTCTATATGAACCTGTTTCATGAGCAAATTAGTCAAAAGACGAATGAATCAATTTTTCTTCTTTCCTGCCTAAGGCTTATTTTAAATATCCCAGGTGGTCTTCTGCAAGTAGGCCATAACATGACACTTAATAAGATTTTTATTTGTCTGGTCACCACTTGAAATGCTATTGATAAAATTTAAAAATGCAACCCAAGAATTATCTCCATTTGGCTCAAAGAACATGTTTACTGTTTTTGTTGTTTTATTTCCAAAGGCAAAAATATCTTCATTTTATAATTGCAGTTTAAATTGCCAAATTTTTACCATTGATTAGTCAGTACTACATTTCCTTATTTTTTTGTATTTTCAATTTTTGAAATGTTAATCTTTAAAAGTGTACTTGCTTGAAATAGTTTACCCTAACATCTTTTTAAATAATTGAATATTATTTTATTACTATTATTACTTTTATTGTTGGTGCATGTTTACAGTACACGATACATTTACAGTAAGACATTGGTACAAGTACATGACACACTTCAATTTTCTTCTTTTTCTTTCTCTCCTTCACTTCCTTTTATTTTTCCAGCATCAAATTTGTTTATTTTATATGACCTTAGAAATGGATTTTATTATTAACATTCACTGGGTCAGTTAGTATACAATGTCACATTATATCATGTCAGGAAAAATGAGATTTAAGGCAATGTGTTTTAATTAATGTGCGTCTTCTCATTCCATTAGAAAGGAAAGGAAGGAAATGCTTCTGACCTGAGGAATTTTTTCCCAACAATTTCAGCTTCAATTCCCAATGATCGAGTTTGCAGAACCTCTGACTTTAGAATCAGTGAGGCATACTTTGCAATGATAACAAATAAAACTTCCTATTTTTAAAGCATCACTTTTATGTATGGAATTAGTGTTCATATTTAGGGTCTTGTAAAAGCCATGTTAAAGCAAAGAAAGCTTTTTCCTGCTCTGGTTGGTGATGTTACTACATTATCACTAATATCTACATCTACTTTACTCTTCTTTTCAGTGGGAAAATCTTTGACATATGCTCATCTTTAAAAAAAATGGATATCTCTTGAATTTATCAAAACGAAATAAACACATTTATGCCATTCTGAATAGTATACACAATTATATTTTCCTATTGTCAGGTGTCTTCTGCTATTTGGTACTTTAATTCATTCAAGAGTTGTACTTATTTGTACGCATTTGTTCCTTCCCCAGATGGGAACTGAAGCGGTACCAGGAATCCAACAGAAAGCACACACGGAAGCATCATGCATAGGATAGTGGTACCGACAAGCACTGGTTTGCCAGGTTTCTGTTTCTGAGCTTTGCCATTTGGTTTCCACACATCTTCATGTGGAATTCTTATCACGGGGACAGACTCTTGAAACATATGGACACAGATGGTGCTGGAAATGCCACTTTACAGCGTGACTCTAGACCTGGGCAGCAGGCTTTCCATACGTTTCTTCTAAAGGTGTGGGTCTCCCTGCTCTTCCATAACCTCAAGGAGTTTCAATGCTCTGCTTTCAGTGGGCTGTGCGGGGCGCCTTCATGTATCTGTGGTGGTGCTCCCTTAAACCGAGCGATTCTCCCTCTGATCACACATTTAACTTATATCTTCAGTTAAGAACCGAGTACACTAATCTTTGAAACAGTTGTAAAATAGCAGAAACAGAATATCCTATATTTGTTTTTAGTAATGTGATGATTTGACGCTCAGTGTAGTGTGTAAATATGCAAGAGAAAAAATACAGCCTACTACATCATAGGTAGTCCAGAGTGCTCGGAGTAACCCCATCCAGAGAGGAACCCTAATGGCATGAAAATCACTCATGTCATCTGTGGTCAAGACTGTTCTACTACAGCAATCATCATTCTAGTGGTAATCATAACTGACAGTTCAATGACACCTACTGGAATAAGGGTTTTCAGAATGAAAGCTGTCTCGATGATCCCAGTCTTACATTTTAAAAATGAGACAATATGCTATATCTTTGTAATTTAATACGAAATTTCTCTCAAATCTTAAAATAACCACTTTGGCCAATTTAAATTGCATATACATACAGAATACTAAGTTATGCAATTTCAATATTTAAAGAAATGAATGCTCAGCTTAGCTTTCTCTATTTTGCTGCATTGCAGGGCACCTGCTACTTCTGCCCACTAATGAACCAATTTCCCCAAATCTTGAACACAATCCTTGATTTCTTCTCATTTTCTCCTCCCTGATAAATGACTGCTAGTGGCTTCAACTGACATCTTACTGATAGTCCACGATTCCTCTATGATATCCACAGCCATATATTCAATAACTTTTTTTGATTTCTATCTGTATGTCTTAAAATAATCTCCAAATGGACATGGCCATGACTGATTATACGGTCTTATCAAAGGTTGTATATAAATATTGTGAATACAACTTTAGTTATCCTCAATATTTTTCTAACCACTCACTGTCTAATCCATCATTAGACCCTCCTAATGTTACTTTCCATGTATGGTTCAAATTTGTTGCCATTTTCTGCCTTCATTGTCCCCTCATTATTTCCTTAGTTTGGTCACTGTAAAACTATTCTGCCTGTCTTTTCCTCTAGTCAGCATACTACATTTCAGGTCACATACTGATCATGCGGTTGTAGACAGGTGTTTTTCTATTTTAACAGCAGTACCTGTGAAGAGCATAATGGGTCTCCAATGGACTGGCCCTGCTTGCATCTCCTGCCATATTGTCTTTCTTTGCTCTGATTTCTAGCTGTGTGAGTATTATTTCACTTCTTGGAATATCCATCATTTCTGTGGTTAAATATCGACTTCCATATCATTTTCTTAATGAGTCTCCACAGCTAACTGAATTTCTGCTGTATTTGATTTTCTTTGATTCCAATTTTTTGATGTCATTAACTGAAATTGTTACTATTTACTATGTAGTCATGTGGCTATATATGGTGGGGCAATGTGGTAATCATGTGTAAATATTTATCAAATAACAACATCAGAAACAAAACAAATCTTAGCCTTCCAAGAACTGATTAGGGCACTTGATTTTTTTTTATGTCATAAGTCATCTTGGTTATACATAACAGTGTGTGGCCCAGGCTTCTTATAGCAGCAATAAGATCTAAAAATCAAAAGAAAGACAGGAAAGACATAGTGATGTATTTGAATTATTTGAATTAATTAACTAGAAAGCACTAGAAGTTTACACACACAAACACACACACACACACAGGCACTTCTGCTTCTACAGATATTCAGCTATAATGACACAGCCTAAGATGACTGAGTCTCTGATAATCTTTAATATTAATCCTTGGATTCATTATCATTTATATATTATTATTTAGCAAAGGAAAATCCTTACTTAGCTGCACAGTTACTATCACCATAACTTTATTTCAGAAGGTTCTTTAATTTCCTAAAGACTAGAGTTAATGACTGAGTTGTGGTGAAATTCTCAAATTAACTGGTTAGTGATGTTCACTGGAGTCACCTTCCCACATGAAAGCAAGACCTCTTTAAAAGAATATAATATATCTTAGGTTTTAAAACTATAAACAATAACGTGTTAAATATTTTCTTCATAATTTTTTTCAAATCTGACTACTGTAAAGTAAGTGGAATTATCACTCATCATTAATGAATATGTGGATAGAAAATACCGGATGTTTTCAATTTAAGTGGGATTGAAGAAACTGATTCATTCCTCTTTCTGTTACATATACTCTTGATAACTCTAATACATTTACCTTTGGAGAATTTCAGAAATTCTTTCATGCAGTTTGTTTCCCAAAAAGTTACATAGTAGATCTCTTGGCATGGTCTGACAGAGTAACTCTCAGAAATAAGTTAAATGTAAATATTTAATTAATTGAAAATACTGTATGCTTCAAAAATAAAGGAATATAAAGATTGTGTATGGACAATGTTCCGACTTGGGTTCGAAATGTGCCCCAAGTCACTTGCCAAATATTTGCTTGTTGATGGGCTTTAGGGAAGCAAATGGATCACAAAGCCATAACATCACCAATGGATCAATTCAACAATGAGATCAAGATTTGACCCCATTACCAGGAAAGAGTGGAAGGATGAGGAAGGGCCTAGATGAAGAGAGTGGATTGTGGAGACATGACTGCAGGAACCACCTTCAGTTCCTGTTTCCCCATTTTGGCCTCTCTTTCTATCCTTCAGTTTCCTGCTGACATTAGGTGAGCAGTCACACCTCTGAAATCCTAAGTGAAAATAAACCTTTATTGCTTGTAAGTTGATTTTGCTAGGTCTTTTACTACAAGTGATAGAAAGCTGACTGACACAGACATCCACGTCCTGGTCAAAACCAGTATTGCCTTTTGATCGTTCCTTGAAAGAAAAGTAGGGAGATACTTTCAAAGGGTTTGGTTCACATCCCTCCCCTACACAAGCCTTCCATGGCTTCCCGTCTGTCAGCATAACGTACAGTGCCATGCTACAATCTTACCTATCCTGGTGCTCCCTGAATAGAATCCCAACGTCCTTCATGCTATGCTGAGATCACTGACACTTAGCTGCTTCCTTTCTTTCTACAGTCCACAGTACCAAACTAGGGTTTCTATAGAGAATTTTCACTCGCTGCTTTCTCAGACAGAAAGTTCATCTCCTCAGACTTTCTGCAGATCTCATTCCCTCACCTCACTAAATTGTTTCAACTGTCAGGTCAAGTGTTTTCTGCCTGCCTTTTTAAAATTTGTTTATTTTTATCTTTATTGGTACATTGAATATGTGTATAACATCAGATCACACTCAATATTGGGAATTTGTACCAGTATATGACACTATTTAACTCTCATTTTTTTCCAGTACCCTACCCACTCCACACTCCCCATCCCCTAGATACACAAGCTTTGTTTCCCTTTTTCTTTTTTTTTTTTTTTTTCAGAAAGGATCTCACTTTGTAGTTCAGGCTGGCCCTGATCTCACTATGTAGCCCAGGCAAGCCTCGAACTCAGCAACCCTCCTGCCTCTGCCTCCAGAGTGCTGGGATGACAGGTGTGAGCCACCATCCCCAGCTTGTTTCTCTTTTTTATTACTATCATATTTTTCTTTACCCCTCATTACTCACCTTTCCCTTTGAATATTTTCTATTTCACAATATCCAGCATACATTCTAGGACTCATTAACATCTTTAGTTTCTCATACCAGAGAACAGATATGATATTTACACTTCTGTGACCTATTTACTTCACTTATGAGTATGTCCTGAAGCTACATCCATTTCAGTATAAATTATTCAAACTTACCTTTCTTTATGGCAGAGTAATACTCCATTTTATAGGAAAAAAAACCACCTTTTTTAATCCAATCTCCAGTTGATGGACATTTGGGTTTTTTCCAAGATTGAGCTATCACAAACTGAGCTGCTATGAACATGGGTGGACACATGCCACTGGTCATCTCTAGTAACACCCAATTTCTTTTTTTAAATTGAATTCTTTATTGGTACAATTTATATACATCTCACAATCATACATAACACTGGGGAATTTGTACCAATATATGACACAAGTTAATTCTCATTTTTACCCATATCCCTACCCACCCACACCTCCCCACACCCTATATACATGGTTTTTTATTTTCTTTCAGAATCATAGTTGTTCCCTCCCCTCATTACATTCTTACACCAAATTTCCTTTGGAAATTTCCCATTATACAAAAACTGTCATACTTTCTAGAGCTCATTTGCATCTACAGGTGCTCATATCAAAGAAAAGATACGGTATTTGCCTATCTGTGATTTATTTATTTCACTTCTTAGTGTGTCCTCCAGCTGTATCCATTTGCACATAAATGAATTATCTTGTCATTCTTTATGGAAGAATAATACTCCATTTTAGAAAAAAAAAAACACATCTTCTTTATCCACTCTCCAGTTGATGGGCATTTGGGTTGTTTCCAAGATTGAGCTATCACGAACTGAGCTGCTATGAACAAGGGTGTACATCTGTCTTTCCATTGTGATTTTTAAAATTCTTTTGGGTATATTCCCAGCAGGGGGATAGCAGGGTCAAATGAGACCCCTAGTCCTAGTTTTCTGAGAAATCTCCACACAGATCTCCACAATGGTTGCACAAGTCTACAATCCCACCAACAGTGGAGAAGGGTTCCTTTCTTCCTACAACCATGCCAGCATTTATTGTTTGTTGATTTTGTAATTGTGGCCATTCTTTGCGGAGTGAGATGAAATCTCAGTGTTGTTTTCATTTGCATCTCTCGAATGACCAGTGATGTTGAGCATTTCTTCATATGCTTCTTAGCTGCTTTGACTTCTGCCTCTGAGAAGTGTCTGTTCATTTCAGTTGCCCATTTTTGAATTGGGTCTTTGAACTTGGGGAGGCTGATCTGTTTAAGTTCTTTATATGTTGTAGATAATAGCCCTTTGTCTGATAAACAGCTAGTAAAGGTTTTTTTCCCATGTTGTTGGTTGCCTTTTAGCAGTGCCAGTGACTTCTTTTGCTGTACAGAAGTTTTTCAGTAGAATGAGATCCCATTTGTTGATTCTTTCTGCTTGTTCTTGTGCTATAGAGGTTTTATTCATAAAGTCTCTGTCTAAGCCAATGTCTCCAAGAGTTTTACCTAACCTGTTTTCCAGCAGGCTTATTATTTCTGTTTTAATGTTTAAGTCTCATATCCATTGTGAATTTAGTTTTGTGCATGGTGAAAGAGATAGATCTAGCTTTAGTTTTTGGCAGGTTAAAGCCCAGTTTTTCCAGCACCATTTGTTAAAGAGGCTGTCTTTCCTCCATTGAGGATGTTTGGCTCCTTTGTCAAAGATAAGGTGGCTAGGTGTATCCAGGGTTATTTCTGGACCTTCCAATCTATTCCACTGGTCCTCAGGTCTGTTATTTTGCCAGTACCATGCAGTTTTTATCACAGTGGCTTTATAGTAGAGTTTTAAATTGGGGATTGTAATA
>PVIC010034076.1:0-19792 GCA_004025085.1 Thryonomys swinderianus
TTCTTCTTCTTCTTCTTCTTCTTCTTCTTCTTCTTCTTCTTCTTCTTCTTCTTCTTCTCCTTCTCCTTCTCCTTCTCCTTCTCCTTCTCCTTCTCCTTCTCCTTCTCCTTCTCCTTCTCCTTCTCCTTCTCCTTCTTTCTCCTTCTTCTTTCTTCTTTCTTCTTCTTCTTTTCTTCTTCTTCAGACAGGGTCTCGTTTTGCAGTTCAGGCTGGCCCTGAGCTCAATATGCAGCCCAGGCAAGCCTCGAACTCAGCAGTCCTCCTGCCTCTGCCTTCCGAGTGCTGGGATTACTGGCATGAACAACCACACCTGGCACTGTGGTATGTGGTACTGATTGCTGGTGGGTGTGAGTCACCACACCAGTATTGTTGTATGTGGGTATTGGGGATTAAACCAGGGACCTTGTGCTTGCTAGGTAGGTGCTGGAACCACTGAGCTAAATCTCTGGCCCTCATTTTTCTTCTTTTTTTCATGTTCCTCTTTCATTTTTGCCTTTCCCTCTCTATAATGCATAGTACAAGAAACCAGGCTTCAGAGACAGTGATAGAACATGAGAGGTCCCCGGGGAGGCAGATCCAAGTTCTATTGTTTAGATCAAATCTTTTATGACATTTAAAAAAATAATCAACATAGCACACATATACATGCCACATGCCTTTAAAGAAAAAGCAAATATTTGTCATACCTGTAAATTGAGTTCTAGTTGACTTTAGGTCAAATCATTTCACAACTGTGTTGCTAACACTTAAAGCTGGAGAATTCTTCACTCGAGACAGAGTTCTGTCCTAGTTTTTGTTTTTCACATGTCAAAACTGGAAAAATTCTCTTAAGTCTTCAAGATAAAGCACTTGTGTTTGTATCAGCATATGCATGGACATGTCAGAATCAGGTGCAGTTTCTGCTTCATCAGGTTTACACGTTTGTGTTGTCGCTGAGAAAGTGTACCCATTATTTATAGCTCCAAAGGAGACCCTGGCTACTTTTTTTATGTTGGGAAACTTTGTTTTTATGATTTTTGTTTGCAAAGAAAAGAGCATCAAAAAGAATACTCCAAAGAATAAGAATTACTTAAGCAAGTAAAATGAAATGCAAGTATCATTTAATAACTGTGTTGTCTTTTTAAATGTCACTTCTTGTTTTACCTGTTTGTTTAATTAAAAGTTTTAAATATATGACTTATGGTATTATTTTGAAATTGTGTATCTTTTCCTTTGTAAGATTTCAAGTTTAAACATTTATAATGTGAAATGGTAATACTTAAATCTGTCCAAGGAGTAAATATTTAGTAAGTAGTTTAGTCTATTTTTAAAAAATTATGAAAGTTTTGCTCTGTCTATAAAATTGCTGTGCTTGGGCCAGAGATTTAGCTCAGTGGTTCTGGTGCCTGCCTCACAAGTGCAAGGTCCTCACAATCCCTGGTAACCACATACAATGCTGGGCGTGGTGACTCACGCCCACCAGCCATCAGTACCACATACCACAGTGCGGGGCGTGGTGGCTCACGCCTGTAATCCCAGCACTCGGGAGGCAGAGGCAGGAGGATTGCTGAGTTCGAGGCTTGCCTGGGCTATATAGTGAGCTCAGGGCCAGCCTGAACTACAGAGCAAGAGCCTGTCTCAAAAAAAAAAAAATTGCTGTGCTTTAAATTGTATGTTATTTGGCTTTATTGGTGTTTTGTTTTGAGATAAAAAAATGAACAGAATTTGGAGATTGTGGAAATTTGTTCTCTCCATTCCCACATTTTATTTAGTAAAATTAAGCCTAATTTGTGAGCTAGTGTATGTTCCAAAACTAACTAAACTGTGCCAAGAGTTTTGAGTTGATAGAAATGTTTCTACCCCAACCAACCCCTAGTCCAGTGGTGGCAGACCTATGGTACACATACTGCAGTGGGCTATTTGTTATTATTGAAAGCTCTAAAGGGTTCGCACCCACTGCCCTAGTTTCTTCCTCAAATCAGTGCAAGTTGCTCAATTCATCCACAGTGTTTCCTCCCTACACTATTTTAAAACAAAAATTTTAAATGCAAATGGATTTGGAAATGCATTTCTGGAATAACTGAACCCACATCAGATTATCATGGAAGTATAGTAAAGTACTGCAGCCATTTAGACAAAATTGAGCTGAAATCCTAAGTGGTACTGTTTTCAGTACAGCGTGTGAGTCCAGAACCCTGCACAGCCTTTTTGTACTCCTTGAATAGGGCTGATGACCTTCTTATAGACAGCGGTGAAGAATAAATGAAGTAACACCATGTAGTGCTAAATACTCAGTGCTCATAGGTGTCCAGCCTCTTGCTTACTTTGGGTGCACTGATAAAAAATATATAATATAGCTAGTGTATGTAAATAATAATTTTTTATATTTTATTATAGCATTTAAAAAATACAGGTCCAAATTTAATAATTAAAGAAGAAAAATACACTTGTCTGCTCAATAATAGTAAACACTCATCACAGGCACACACGTACACCTGGAGATAGGTTGAAATGCTAGTATCAGTAATTACTGCGTTTCACTCACCATGTACACTGGTGTGCACAAAATATGACACTTGAGAATTTTGGTTAAACTCAGGAGGGCTCAGGAGGCCAAGTTAGCCATGCATGACACTCACCCCTACACAACACTCCACTGTTGCCTATATAGTCTGTACTTGGGCACCGCATAATCACGTCATGAAAAAAATCACTGAATACCACATGTTGATGTAAAAGTTTCCAACAAGTCTGGGGGGATGCACTACTAGCTATCCAGGGCTGCATGTGGCTTATGGGTTGGACATGCCTGTGTTCCTCATGCTGACGAGGAACTTGCCTGCTGTGCTGGGAAGCTGTGACACAGTAAAACCTATTGGTTTGGGCCAATCCAGATGCCACAAATGTTGGTTCTGCCAATGGCTGCTAACTTCCAGAACAGCAGGGAATCTGAGTTTTTCCACGTGTTTGAGGTTTGATCAAATATTCTCTAAAAATTTTAGTTCTGTAACACTTCAATGAGGGTAAAGGTTTCAGCGATTAAAAGCAAAGGGAGTTTGGTGCTCGCTTCGGCAGCACATATACTAAAAAAGTAAAGGGAGTTTGGTTCCAAGCATGTAGGAGAATGTCACATGTACACGGTTCTTAGTATTTATTGCATGATTGAATGTTTCTCAAGTCTGTGTATTTCAAATTAAGAGAAGTGCTCTTTGAAATTTTATACAGATACATATAAATGAGGTAGGGACTGAACTTCATAAAATAATGTCCAAATTCATTTTAGGTGTATCAGAAAGTCCCTGGATAACCTCTCTTCTCTACTTCCCTAGCCACATTTTGAATTATCCCACACCCTAATTCATTAATTTCTGTATACGGTGGTTTCTTTTTGCTCTCTTCTTAGAAAATGAAACTCTTTCCCACTACAGGGACTTTGCACATTTCTGGAATCTTCGACCTCATCACATACTTTTCTCTGCCTGGAAAATGTCTACTCTCTGTCAAGTCTCAGTGTAAACGTCATTTGTTTCTTTGCAGGCACCTCCTCTGGTCCATAGTGTGGGAGCAAGTCTTGCTCGTATGTTGATTTGTATGTCTCTCTGTGCATTATCTATTAAAACGGTAATAGTACTTATGTACATAAAACTCTAAGTTCATTGACTACCTTCTCCAGTAAACGCATAGTTCCTTAAGGGTACCATCCTTGTTGATCTTTTGTTTTCTGGCCTATACTTCAAAGCTTCAATGACTAACATATTTTTAACACTCAAGAAATATTTAATGGGCTGGGAACCTAGCTCAGCAACACTGGGTCTGCCTGGCCAGTACCACAAGAAAAGGAAAAAAAAAAAAGTTTAATGAATGTATAAATGAAATGATTCAGCTGCATCCTGAACTGGGACTAATTTTTCTCAGGTAAGCTTCCCAAGATATTGTACTGATTCTGAGTATTCCTGAAAACTACTTTTCCTGTAAATAGTAGTACTGACCTCTTAAAGGCCTATCCTGTGGTCTCATTTATTGAAATAGTGAGTTACTTAAGTTCTTAGAGTTCCATTTATTTATCGATGGCTGGGTCAGATGATATTTAAGTTACTTTCTATTTAAACATCATTTTCACAACCTGCTCTTTACGGCTCTAAAGTGGATATCTGTTTGAATTTGGCTGCTTGGAAACCACCCTACTCCCAATACCAATTTCTATAGTTTAAACTCCCTAAATTGTAACAACAAACATAAACACAGATCAATTAGTGTAGGAAAAAAAAAGAGATTAACTCAGATAAATGAAAAGTCCAGAAATAGCTCTGGATTCAAAGGCTCAGGTGATGCCAAAGAAAATTTATCATTTTAATTGTTTTTTAATCAATATTTTATTTAAAACCACACATTCTTCTAGGATTCCAGCTATAAAATCCCTATGAGACGTCAATAGAATCATTCCATCCTTGAAGAAATACATCTTCTCCATGTTCAGATGAAAAACAGTATTGCCAACCTGGGTCAAAACATCAAGAAAAAGGGCAGGAGATTTAGTTCAATGGTGCCACACCACAGGGTCCTGAGTTCAATCTCTGGTACCAAAAAAAAAAAGCCAAGAAAATTGTTCTCTTGATATTGTTTTGAAACAACTGTAATATATATTTTACTTCTCACTGAGAAGTACCATCAGTTTCTTAGAAAGAAGGAAAGAAAGCCTTCAGTAGAAATCATTCAGGAATCTATATAAATGGAGGACTGGGGGAGTTGTCGCAAACAATCTGTTGAAAAGAGTACATAGAGGGCCAAGGATGTTGTCAGTGGCACTGTGCCTGCCTGGCAAGCACAAGGTCCTGAGTTTGATCCCTGGTATGGCAAAGAGAGAGAGAGAGAGAGAGAGAGAGAGAGAGAGAGAGAGAGAGAGAGAGAGAGGGAAGTATAGTTTACCAGTTCCTCAGCTCCATAGTCCCCAAGAGTCCCAGAAATGATAGTCAAAATCATGAGTTATATGCTTCTATACTCCAATAGATTTGTTTTCTTTATTTTGGTTGAGATAGAGTATTGCTGTATAGCTCGGATTGGCCTTGAACTCATGGCAGTCCTCCATCCTCTGCCAGTTTCCCAAGTGCTAGGATGACAGGCAAGTGCCACCATGTCTGGTTCGAATAGAAACAATAGCTCCTCCTTTTTTCATGATGGCTATTTTGGGTTAAATGATAAACAAGTATAATGTATTAGGAAATTGGATTTTTCTTCATTGAAAGTATTGTATTTAGGAATGATTACCAGCATAGAGTTAAAGGGAAGATAAAAGGATTGATACTAGCTTTGGTATATTAAATGTTTAAAATTTGATAATTATTTGTGTTCTGCTGTTCTGCATATGTGTATTTATATAGGAGACAACAAAACTAAAAGATTGTCCAAAGGGGAGAGAATTCAGGGTAAAGTCAAAAATTAATTTACAAAGTAGTTGATTTGTTGTGCACTGGAATCTGGGCCTCTCATCATCTATGTCTTTCAACCTCATGACTTCTGGCATGTAATGAATGGGTGATCAGCAGAGAATGTTCTTGCTTGTTACCTTAAGACTTATTTACAGAGGTACCAGCTACAGCTCTAGTTCCCAGCCCCTTCCACTCTACCCAAAGGTTCTGTTTTGCAATTGTTGCCTGCTTTGCTTGCCTGTGGGTGGGCTGATATTAGCACCTCTCTGGGAGCAACTTTCAGCCATTCACTGACAAGAGTTGATGGATAAATACCCCAGGTCCCTTTCTTGTCAGGTCCAGCAACTCTTAGTTCTAGAATTCTGTCCCAGCATGCCCAATGGGAGAAGCTCAAAATGTGCACGGTAGTAACTTCCTTGATAATACTGTCCCTTCTTTGTTAATGTCTTGCCTTCCCTGTCTCATCTTCACACTGTTTAAGCAACATTTTCCTGGATTTGACCCATAAAGAAACCACTTGTACCAGATCCTTGTCTCATCATGTGTAACTGGTAAAATTTTTACTTGAGTAAAAATTGAATTTAAATAAAAGGACAGTCTTATTTTACTAATTATGAGAATAATTCTCATCCTCCTCTTCTTTCTCCTCCTCTAATTTTTTCCTTCCAGTGGATTTCTCCTAGGTTTTTTGATGCTTGTTGTATTTTAACTTCTGGGTATTGAATGCAGGGCCTCCTACATGCTAGCTAGGTGCTCTATCACTGAGTTAGATCCTCAGCCCTCCATTTTATCCTTTTAAATGTTTCCATTTTGGACAGTTTGTTTTAACTCCCTGCACAAAATACTTGACAACTTACTATTTTTATGTAGTCTCTTATTTATTCTTCTCCCACCATTGGATTTTATTAACTGTTATTCTTTTACATATCCAAGGTTCACAACGTGTACCCTCTTATCTATAGCATAGCTATTATTTCACCTATATTTTATTTTATTTTTTAAAATTGAATTCTTTTTTATGTTTTTTGTTTTGTGGTACTGGGGATCGACCTCTGGCCCTTGTGCTTGCAAGGTAGGTGTGGTACCATAAATCCTGGCCCTCAATTGAATTCTTTTTTTTTTTTTTTTTTGAGACAGGGTCTTGCTTTGTAGTTCAGGCTGGCCTTGAGCTCACTGTGTAGCCCAGGCAAGCCTTGAACTTAGCAGTCCTCCTGCCTCTGCCTCCCAAGTGCTGGGATTACAGGTGTGAGCTACCATGCCCGGTTGAATTCTTTCTTGGTACATTTTATATGCAGCTCACAATCACACTCAACATTGGGGGATTTGTACCAGTATATGACATGAGTTAATTCTTATTTTTACCCATATCCCAACCCTCCCCACAACCCACCACCCACTATATACATGTGATTTCTTTTTTTTTCAAATCATATTTATTCTTTTCCTTCATTACTTTCCCCTGTCACATTCCCTTTGAGTATTTTCTATTTCACAAAGTCTATCATACATTCAAGAATTCATTTACATCTACAGGTTCTCATATCAAAGAAAAGATATGGTACTTACATATGTATCTGTGATCTATTTATTTCACTTAGTAGTGTGTCCTCAAGATGTGTCCATTTGCACATGAATGAAACTTGTCATTCTTTATGGCAGAGTAATACTCCATTTTATAAACAAACCACATCTTCTTTATCCATCTCCAGTTGATGGGTATTTGGGTTGTTTCCAAGATTGGGCTATCACAAACTGAGCTGCTGTAAACCTGGGTGCACATACATCTTTATGAAATGATTCTTTTAATTCCTTCAAGTATATTCCTAGCAGGGGAACAGCAAGGTCAAATGGGACCTCTAATCCTAGGTTTCTGAGGAATCTCCATACTGATTGCACAAGTCTACAATCCCACCAACAGTGAAGAAGGCTTCCTTTCTCCCCATAGTCTCGCCAGCTTTATCACTGTTTAATTTCACAATAGCAGCCATTCTTTGTGGAATGAGATGAAATCGCAGTGTTGTTTTCATCTGCATCTCTTGAATGACCAGTGATGTTGAACTTTTCTTCATATGCTGCTTGGCTGCTTTTACTTTTTCCTCTGAGAAGTGTCTGTTTAATTCAGATGCCCCCCTTTTTTTTTTTTTTTTTTTTTGAGACAGGGTCTTGCTTTGTATTCAGGCTGGCTCTGAGCTCACTATGTAGCCCAGGCAAGCCTTGAACTCAGCAATCCTCCTGCCTCTGCCTCCTGAGTGCTGGGATTACAGGTGTGAGCCACCACGCCCAGCACTGTGGTATGTGGTACTGATGCTGGTGGGTGTGAGTCACTGTGCCCAGCATTGTTGTATGTGGTTACGGGGGTGGGGGGGTGGGGATCGAACTCAAGACCTTGCACTTGTGAGGCAGGTGCCAGAACCACTGAGCTAAATCTTTGGCCCTAAGATGCCCATTTTTGAATTGGATCTTTAAATTTGGGGGAACTGATTTGTTTAAAGTTCTTTAAATATTTGAAATAGTACTCCTTTGACTGAAAAACAGCTAATAAAGATTTTTTCCATGTTGTTGGTTGTATTTTATTTTTTTAAATTTAAATTTAAATTTTATTTTGAGACAGGGTCTCATTTTGTAGTTCAGGCTGGTCCTGAGCTCACTATGTAGCCCAGGCAAGCCTTGAACTTAGCAGTCCTCCTGCCTCTTGCCTCCCAAATGCTGGGATTACAGGCATGAGCCACCACATCCAGCATTTTGGTATGTGGTACTGATTGCTGGTGGGCATGAGTCACCATGCTATTATTATATATGGTTACTGGGGATCAAACTCAGGACCTTGTGCTTGCTAGGCAGGCATCAGAACCATTGAGCCAAATCCCCAGCCCTTCACCTATATTTTAAATAATAATATAGTAGGTTTGTTTTTAGCCCAAAGAACCTCCAATGCTTTGAGTTCTATTGTCCATTATTTTTCCCTTTAAGGTATATATTTTAAATGTATTCTGTTTTAGACTAGAATTTCTTTTGTTTCTTTCATATCTCTGTGATCAGCTAGTTACTAATATGTCTGTACAACTTTTGAAGACATAGTCAAAGTACAATGAGCTATATATACTTTAGAGGTATGATTTGATCATTTTTGGCTGATGTGAAACAATCTCCACATTCAGAATAAATATTCCTATCACCCACAAAAGGTTCTTCATACCCATTTAAATTCAACCCTTTTATCTGTTCCCAGGTAATTCATAACCTGCACTCTATTTCTGTCCATGAGTTTGCATGTTGTACAATTTTACATAAGTGGTGTCATATAGGACATATTTTTTGCCTGGTTTCTTTAACTCTTCATACTTATGGATTTTATCCATGCTGTTGTTTGTATCAGTAGTTGTTTTTATATTGGGTAACAGCTTTTTCCCATGGATTAACTATAATTTCTTTTTGTTTTTTACTTTTATTTTTATTTATTTTATGCCTATTTTCCCCTGTGCTGTAAGTTTTTGTTTCCTCAGTTTCTTCTGGGATATCTTTTTCTTTTGTGCAACTTCCCCTCTGGTTTAGGAACAGTCTGTTCCTTTTCAGTCAAGATCATCTAAGGGTGGTAGGGGGAGCTCAGGCATGGGTTAATACAGCTGTGAGCTCTGTAAGTATAGGGGCACAGTGGTGCATCTGAGGCACTTTGTTTACTAGGGTATATTCAATGACCAGATTATCTATGCCTAAACCCTGAACTTTGGCATTATTCTCTCCATTTTTAAGCATGTGCAGCAAAATTTCAGCACTCTTTTTAGCCACCGATCCCGAGACCAGCCCCATTTTTGGCCTGGACACACCTACCAAGTCCATCCCTGTTGTATCGGAATGGCGCATGTTGCTTCTTTAAAGTGACTTATTTCAGGTACCTGGGCCTTTTGGATGTGTCTATCCCAATGGCCTGGGCAGTTTCATGAGAATTCTTAATGTGAACATGGAGATTTGAGCTTCTTGATTTGTGTGATTTTGTGAGGGTTTCTGTGTGAAGAGAATAAAGAACCACACACAGAGGTTACCTAAGACTTTATAGGAAGAGGAAGACTACTATAATTTTTTTTACTCACTTTTCTGTTGACAGACGCTTGCTCCAGTGTTTGGTTATTCCAAATAAAACTGTGATGAATATTATGAACAAGTCTTTGAATAGGTATTTCCATGCTTTGGAGGTAAAATGAGTGACTAGTACAGGAAGTGTATGTTTAACCTTTCAAGAAACATCTGGGGATACCATTTACATTTCCACAGCAATTCCATACCTGGCTTAGTGGCATTTTTTCTAAAAAGAAAAATTTTTATGTTGATAAAGTCTGATTAATCAATTTTATTTATTGTGTTCTAAAAAAGTTATCTATCACAAGTTGCAAAGATTTTTCTTCTATATATTTTTCCAGATATAAATTTGGCTTTTTGTTTTGTTTTGTTTTCTGAGATGCTATCAGGGCCAGGGATGTAGCTCAATAGCATGGTGCCTGCCTGGCAAGCTCAAGGTCCTGAGTTCTATCCCTGGTACTGGGGGGGAAAAAAGAGGGAGAGAGAAAAAGACAGTGTCGTACTACATAGTTCAGGATGGCCTTGAACTCACTGTTTAGCCCAGGCTGGCCTTGAACTGGTGGTGATACTCCTGCCTCGGCCTTCTGAGTGCAGGGATTACAAGAGTGTGCCTGCATGCCTGGCTCTAGAAACTTTATCATTTTATATTTTTTATTCTATGGACTGAACGGTTATGCCCCCTCCCTGTTTTAGTTCCTTTTTCATTGCTAAAACAACTTAAAGGAAGAGAGGCTTATTTTGGATCAGTCCATGGCTGACTAGCAACAAGACAGAAACAGGATGGGAGAGGAAAAGCTGCTCACATCACAGTGGCCAGGCAGCAGGGAGAGAAGGGAGGAGCTGGGGAGGCACACAGACCCTTCCAGGTTACACCTCCAGTGACCTGCCTATCCAGTCAGACCCATCTCTTAACAGTAAATCAGCCATATGATTGACACCATGACTCAACACCTTCCCAAAGCCTCACCTTTGAACATATGAGGCTTTGGGAGACAGTATCAATCTTAGCTATAACACTTCCTAATTACACAGTGAAATACTCATGCTTCAGCGTGATGGCTTTAGGAAAAACATCCTTTTGGAGAAAATTAAAGCAGAGGATTACAGGATTAGTGTCCTTATAAAAACAAAGCCAAGAGCAATGACTTCCCTCTTGGCTATGTGAGGATACAATGAGAAGAATGACGTTTGTAAAGGAGGAAGAGAGAAACTCACCAGACTCTGGATCTGCTGGTGCCTGCTTCTCAGACTTCTACCCTCCAGAACTGTGAGGCATAAATGGAACTGAGATCAATCAGTCTGTGGTGTTCTGTTAAAGCACCTCAAGCTACATACTTAGAATATGTGCTGAGTTACTGATGTGTCTGGATCTGGAATGTCCACCAAAAATCATTTGTCTAAAGCATGGTCTCCAGTTTGGTGCTTCGAAGGCAGTGGAAACTTCAAGAGGCAGAGACCTGAAAGGGAGGTCCTCTGGGTCACTGGGAATGTGTTTTCACAGGGGGTCATGGCACCCCAGTTCTGCTCCAGTCCACCCTCACCTTATCATGAGGTCAGCACTCATTTGTCTGCCACACGTTCCTGCCATCTTGGGCTGCCTCACTACGTCCTAGAAGCATCAGGGCCAACTGTCATGGACTGAAACTTCCAACACAGTAAGTCAAATTATCTCTATCTCTTTGTAGATTGTTTATTTAGGTATTTGTTGTAGTGACAGAAAGCTAACATAGGTATGGGACCCATTTTGAAGTAATTTTTACACATGGTAAGAAGAAAGGATTCATGTTTGTTGTTTTTTTCAGGTAGGTATCCAGTTGACTGATCAGTTGATCTGATTGATTTTTGTCTAGCTAGGTAGTAATGCTTCAGTCAATACTGGATGAGGAAATTCAAAGACAATCTGTTCTTAGATTCTTTGGTTCAATAAATGCTTGTGAATAACTGTTAGTGTTGGAGTTCCTAGTAGACTTTGGAATGATAAAGAAGACACAACCTTACTTTCAAAGCTTGCTTATTCTTTGGGTTGATTCTAAAATGGAATCATACAGGTAAATATAAGAATAATCATAATGTGGTGTGATAAAAGTACATTAGAGCTATGTGTTTTAGAGTGTAGTCAAATTAAAAATGTGCAGTAACATTTTATTTATTTATTTTGTGGTACAAGGGATCAAATTCAGGACCTTGTGCTTGCCAGGCAGGCACAACACTGGTCCATTCTTTTTTCCTTTTCTTTTCTTTTGAGACAGAACCTTGTTATGTAGCTCAGACTGACCTCAAACTCACTATGTAGCCCAGGTTGGCCTTGAATTTATGACAAACCTCTTGCCTCAGCCTCCTAAGTGCTGCAATTATAGGTACCGCCATGCCTGGCTTGCAGACAGCATCTTTTTAAAAAGTTGAATAAATAAGAATGCAGAGGAATATTATTTTATAAAGCCATATTGTAATTTTGGTATATATCATGTTTATTGAGTTCTAATATAAAATGAACCTTTTACTACTGGTCTTCGTAAAAAATAAAAATTCAAGCACTCTATTAAGCCATCCAATGAAAATGGCGACAATCATTTAGCAAAAAATAGACAAGGACCCGAGTTCGATCCCCAGTACTGCAAAAAAAAAAAAAAAAAAAAAAAGGATATCAACACAGTAGGAATAACAGCTGAACAGAGTCCTAAAGGAATATTGGGGGAAGCACATTGCAAGAGGCAGGAATACCATGTGCAGAACCTTGAAATGAATACAGGACATGGCAAATTCCTGGAATAAAGAGAAATTCTCTGTTCTGTGAGCAGAGAGTACCCTGGGTAGACAGAAGGTAAGACAAAATGAGACTGGAAATATGGGTCAGGGAGGTACTGCGCAGGTCTTATTGCAACATACTGGAAAGATGAGCTTTAGTGTCTGTGCCTGTGTTTCTCTAAGTGTGGTCCCAGGGACCATGCTGATTAGAATCACCCTGAGCAGTATATTTATTTGAGCTGGTTGAGGGGCTGCCTCCCTATGGTCACATAAACTTCAGAGGCTGAGGTTAATTTGTGTAATAGGCTGAATGGTGGTCCCTCAAAAATAGCTCATGTGCTGATCCTTGGAGCCTATGAATGTTGCTTTATTCAAAAGAAGGGTGTTTGTAGATGTACTTTCAGGATCTTCAAAGGAGGTAGTCACCCTGGATTGTTTGGTAGGCCTTAAATCCAGTGACAAGTGTTAAGAGTGAGGTTGAGGGATATTTGAAAGGCAGAAAAGGGAGAGGCAGTGTGACCATGTAGGCAGAAACACGAGAGATGTGACCACAAGTCAGAGAATACAGCCATTGTAGAAATTCCATATGAAGGTTTTTAGGAGCTTGTGGGGGGAGGGTATGTGTTCAGCAACTTTCAAACAGTTTAGGAAAAAGTTGTTCTCTATACTATACTTGTGACTTTTTTTCATTTGAGACTGTCTCTAAGGAGAAAAGAAATAAAACCATAAAGATTATTTTTGTCAGTCCTAATCTAAGCAAGAATTACTATTTAAGGGTTGGGGATTTAGCTTAGTAGCACCATACTGGCCTTGCAAGCCAAGGTCCTAAGTGCAATCCCAGGTACCAAAAAGAACTACTATATAGTTAAGATCCAGCAAATCAGTGACTGAGATGCTACTATTAGTGTCAATTTACAAATGAGGAAACAGAAGCATTTTGATATTAATAAACATTTACATGAGTTCACTCAACCAGGAAGGGACACAGTAGGATCTAGCTGCTTTTAAACCCTTTTAACCAGTACAATACCCATTTTTATCATATTCAGTTACTGAATGTTATGTATATGTGTTTATATGTTTTTCTGTGTATGTATGTGAGTTCTCCAAAGAAACACAACCATTGAGGTATGTGTATTTGTGTAGATAGAAAGAGACACAGGAGGAGACAGAGACAGAGACACAGCCGTATAGCAGAAATGTGACGGCCACATCAACCAGTGTCTGCCAGTCCTGGAAAGAGAGAACGCGCCTCTCCAGAACACCCTGGAAGAGTGCAGTCTCCCACAGGGGAAACCTGCATTTGGAAAAGACATGTGCAGTTGGGGTACTCTTTCTCTCTTACTCATTTGATTGGGCTCTACACAGCACTGTCTCATTTTCTTTGTGAGTGTGGCTAGGGTTATTTGGGCCCCTTGCCACTGTCGTGTTGGGGAACCCTGGCCTTCCTTCTCCCTTGTGCTTTGAGAACTCTGGTTGCGTGGGCTCACTGCCCTGCTCCCATCCCATGTTCTCAAGGCCTTCAGGAGGAGACCTGGTGCTCTAGGACGAGGTTGAGTGGGCACTTGGCCCTTCAGCCTAGCAGCTATACTGGTTGTGACAGAGCAGTGCTGGTCAGTAGTCGCACCAAACCCTGTGAAATGAGCAGTAAAGCTGACAGGAGGGGAAGAGCGGGGGCAGGGGAGTCCGGAGAGTCCTGAACTCCACGGAGTACCCTCCTCTCCTGACACATTCCCACCTTCCTGGACACAACTCCAAGATTCCGTCTGTGGCTACAGCCAGACTTCATGAGGATGTCATCCAGGTGCTCTGCTCTTTCCCAGTCTCCTTTCTTTACTGTGCTATGGAGCTTGGCAGCAGTCATGGCCTTTGCAGCACCAGAAATAATAGTCCAGGGTCTATTTTTGTTGCCTGTATTTCTACCAAAAACCCCCCCCCCCAAAAAAAAAACATAAACTTTTGAAAGTCCAGGAGAAAAAAGTGAATCTTGATAGTTTTGGCAACCACTGTCATACTTGTTTAGAAATTTGTATTCACTTGATTTTTTATTTTGTCCATTTCCCCAGGTCAGCTTCATCTTGGTACTCATTTTGATACACAGAAAGGATGGAAAGGCAGGAAAAAAACAAGAAGAAGAGAGAGCCTCCCAGCCTTCATATAATGACATTTGACAAGCTTCAAAAACTGAATTTATTTTTAATTGAAACATAAAAACTATTCCAAGTGATGTTTCAATACATGTATACACTGTATAATGTTGAAATCGGACTAAATACATTTTCTCAAACATTTATTATTTTTATGGTGAAAACATTTCTTTAGCTTTTTGAAATATATAGTACACTATCACTGTCTCTAATCTTCCCTCTGTACTGTAGCACTCCAGAGCTTATGGTCCTACCTAACTATAACTCATTCCCCATTGACCAACCTTTCTCCAGCCTTCCCCTACTCCACACAGTATGAATAACCACTGCTGTACTCTCAGCATCTATAAGATCAACTTTTTCCTACTCTACATATGAGTGAGATTCTGTAATAATTGACTGTGTCTGGCTTGCTTTGCCTTACTGTAATGATCTCCAGTTCCATCCATGTTGTTACAAAAGACACAATTTTATTGGCTTTATGGCTGACTAGTACTCTATTGTGTATATGTGCTGCATTTTTTTTCTGTTTATCCATCGACACACCTACATTGTTTCTTTCTTGGCTAATGTGTTACAATAAATATGAGTGTGGAGAAGTTTCTTTCCCAACATATTGATATCATTTCCTTTGAATACGTACGCAATAGTGGCATTGGTTGTTATAGTGGCATTGGTTGTTCAGATTGTAGTTCTATTTTTATTTAATTTATTAACTATATTTTTTTATACCAGGAATCATACTCAGGGCCTTGCACTTGCCAGGTAGGTGCTACTGTGCTGAGCTACATCTCCAGCCCTATTTTTAAAATTTTTTAAGATCTTTTTTTTTTTGAGACAGGGTCTCACTTTGTAGTTCAGGTTGGCCCTGAGCTCACTATGTAGCCCAGGCAAGCCTCGAACTCAGCAATCCTCCTGTCTCTGCCTCCCGAGTGCTGGGATTACAGGCGTGAGCCACCACACCCAGCATTGTGGTATGTGGTATTGATTGCTGGTGGGCGTGAGTCACCACACCCAGCATTGTATGTGGTTACCGGATCGAACTCAGGACCTTGTGCTTGCGAGGCAGGCACCGGAACCACTGAGCTAAACCTCTGGCCCTAGGATCTTCTATTCTGTATTTAATAATGGCCAGATTACTTTACATTCCAACTAACAGTATATAAGGGTTTTATTTTCTCCACATCCTCTCTAGCACTTGTTATCTTTGGTCTTTTTGGAAACAGCCATTCTTAACGAAGTAAGGTAATATCTCATTATGGTTTTCATTTCTTTCTTTTTTTGTTAGTAGCAGAGATTGAACTTGGAAACTTGCACTCATGAGGCAGGCACCAGAACCACTGAGCTAAATCCCCAGCCCTATAGTTTTGAATTTTTGATGAATAAGAAAATATATTATTTTTTAAGTTTATCTTTTGTGGTACTGGGAACTGAACTCAGGGCCTTTACACTGAGCTACATCCCCATCTCTTTCTGCTCTTGTTTGTACTTTCAATACTTTTACCCTTTATTGAGTTTATCGGGACATTTTAGGAATACATTATGGTCACATTCAACATTGAGAATTTGTACCTGTGTATAATTTACCTTTTCTTTTCTTTTTTTTTTCTTTCTTGAAACAGGGTCTCGCTTTGTAGTTCAGGCTGGCCCTGAGCTCACTGTGTAGCCCAGGCAAGCCTCGAACTCAGCAATCCTCCTGTCTCTGACTCCCAAGGGCTGGAATTACAGGCATGAGCCACCACTCCCGGCACTATGTGGTATTGATTGCTGGTGGACGTGAGTCACCACACCCAGCACTGTATGTGGTTACTGGGGATCGAACTCAGGACCTTGCGCTTGTGAGGCAGGCGCTGGAACCACTGAGCTAAATCTCCAGCCCTGTATAATGTATTGTAATTCACACTTTTTCCCCATTCCCTTGCCCTCCCTACAACCCCACCCCCCATATGTTTCTATTTTTTAATTTTACTATCAAATTTTTTTCTTTCTCTTCCTTGTGTTCCATTCCTCCTTTTTCCCCTATATCATATTGTTTCTCTAGTATGAGAAACTGAAGGGGTAAATGAGGTCCAGAATGTATGGTAGGTATTATGAAATAGTAAGAAAATACTCAGCGGTTTTGATTTCATTTCCCCAATGGTTAGCAATGTTGACAACTTTTTCTTACACTTCTTGGCCTTTTCTGTCTTGATTGATACTTGTTTATGCTTTTTGTACATGCTCATCTGCTCATGTTTCTGGAGAATGAGACCAGGGATAGCCAATCACTAGATATAATCTCAGTCCTTGTTTTTTTTTTTTTTTTTTTTTGAGATAAGGTCTCACTAAGCTGCCCCAGCTGGCATTGAATTTGTGATCCTCCTACCAAGCCTCCTGAGTAGCCAATATTACAAGCTTGTGCCATCCCTATTTGGCTATTACATTTTTTTTTTTTGCTTTTTGAGACAGGGTCTCGCTGTGCCCAGGCAAGCCACCGCGAACTCAGCAATCCTCTTGTCTCTGCCTCCCGTGTGCTGGGATGACAGGTGTGAGCCACCACATCTGGCATTGTGGTATGCAGTGTTGATTGTTGGTGGGCGTGTCTCCACACCCAGCATTATATGTGGTTACCGGGGATCGAACTCAGAACCTTGCGCTTGCAAGGCAGGCGCCGGAACCACTGAGCTAACCCTCCGGCCCCTTGGCTATTACATATTTTAAATTAGGTTATTTTTATTGTTTTTGTTATTGAGTTTTGAATTCTTTATATGTTCTGGATGTTAATTCTTTGTCATAAGTATTTTGCAAATATTTTCTCCCATTCTGTAGGTTGTTTCTTCACTGTCATTTCCTTTGGTGGTAGCAATAAGAGTGGTATTTTAACTCAGCCTATTCCTTGTTCCATAATGTATGCAGAAGGATGTTGGTTTTCCTTAATCTCTTCTGCTTGTTCTTTCCCATAGGTCCATCTCAGCAGAGCTAAACTCCCTGGGGTTTATACAGAGATCCTCCCATATGTTCTCTGATGTAGTACTGGTTGTTTTCTTTCTTCCATTTCCCTGTCTCCATCTTTCACCACCTAGTTGTTGTTTCTCCAAATTCAGGCTTTTCCCCATTGTGCACACCTATGGCAATGAGCCTGGAGCTTGCTGGGCTTTCTGCATGTTCATAATTACTTAAGTTCTGTCTTCCACTTTAGTCCTTGAACTCCAAGGGAGAAAGAGAGAGACTGACTTCCCACTGTCTTTCCCCCAGCACCCAGGAGCCCCTCACAGCCACCTTTCTGATACCACTCCCACTGCCTGGAGGCCTCTTCTCTGTTGGTGTAAATCTCTTCCAGCCTTTAAATAAAACCTTTCTAGAAAAGCAACTTCCACTGCTGTCTGGAAAAGATTTCACAGGCTTCTGAAACCTGAATTGCATACTTGCCTTCCACCTTACTTCAGGGTCATGTCAGAGGGCCTTGCCTAGTACCTCCAGAAGCAATTGAATAGTTCACAGCAGAAGCCCCAGTACTCAGCCAGTGGTGATGGTGCTGCAATGCCAGCACTTTGGGGGGCTGAGGCAGAAGGATCACAAGTTCAAGTCTAGCATGGACAACTTAGCAAATTTAGGAGACTTTATCTCAAATTAAAAACACTAAAAAGTAGCTGGGGATATAATTCATTGTGAAGGTCTTGGGTTCAATCTTTACTACGGCCAAAAAGCAAAAACAGGTCAAATGTCATTCCTCTGCCACATTCATTGGAAGTACTTTGATTTAGTGCAGAAGCATGACTCCCAGGAAGCCAAAGCCATTAGAGAAGACTGTGGAGGATGGCTGCCACACTTCAATTCGGTTTTCCTCCAAGGGAATTAGCAAGGATTAAAAGAAACCTCTAGCAATGCAGGCTGAAGCAGAATTCCAAGGAACAAAGTAGTAAGGAGTGAAACGAAGAACTCCCTAGCTTCATTTTTTTGCTTCTTCTCCCTTTACAAGCTTGACTTTCAAACACCGCAGAAGCTGCGTGACAGGAGGTAGTGCACAAAGCCACAGTGGTCTAAAGGACTGGCGAAAAGTCTCCCAGAGCAAGTGGTGTTTAAGGTGAGACTCATCAATTGGAGAGGAAGAACTTCAAACTGAAAAACCTTAGATACACAGGTTTTAAAATGAGAGAGAAGAGGGCTGGGGATGCAGCTCAGTGGTAGAGCATTTGTTAGCAAGTATGAGATCCCAGTTTTCACCCCTAGCGCTGCAAACAAAATACTAAACAAACACCAACACAAGCAGAACAAAACCAATCCAAAAAAAAAAAAATGAGAATTCAGTGAGTCCTGAAGAGCCATAAGAAATTCAGTCTAACTAAAGCTGATAGGATGAAAGGTACAAAGTGAAATGTGAGAAATGGACAGTTTTTTTCTCTCACAGAAAGTTCTAATAAGATTTTTGCAATAATAGAATTTTCTTTAACAGTATTGTGCAATACAGACATGGCTGTTGAGGCCCTGAAATATGTTCTAGTGTGACAGAGCTGGATTTTATTCAGGAACTCAGGAGCTGATTTATTTAATTTTTCATTTTTTTGAAGCAAAACATTTATTGGTACTTTTTAGATATACATAAATATAACACTCTTCATAGGGAATTTGCACCTGTATATGATATATCTTGCCTCTTCTTTCTTTGTCATTCCTCTCTATGGACTCCTCCCCTCCCTAGACACAAAAAGCTTTGTTTCCATTTTTCCTTCTATTTTCATTTTTTTTCTTGTTCCTTTCTTCCTTTCTCTCTCCCCTCTCCCCAGTTCCTTTCTCATTTGAATATTTCTTCCTCTTTTCCAATATCTACTATACATTTTAGTCCTTATTTCTACTTTTCTCACACCAGAGAAACAAAATGCTAGTTAAACATGTGTGTTCAATTTATTTCACTTACAAATACGGTCTTGAGGCCAGTGATGTAGCTCAGCAGTTCCAGGGCCTGCCTTGCTAGTGCAAGGTCTTGGGTTTGATTCCTGGTACAAAAAAAAAAAAAGTCACAGTGCATCCACTTAGCTAGAAATATTTGAAGCTCATCCTCTTTGTGGCAGAATAATACTCCATTGTATAAAAATCTTGTTTATCCATTCTTCATTTGATGGGCATTTGCACTGTTTCCAAGATTTAGCTATTACAAATTCTGCAGCTGTAGACATGGGTATGCATATATGGGGAGAGCTGAATTTTATTTTTTTATTTCTGAACTGAATTGTAAATTTCATTAATTTTTTTTTTTTTTGAGACAGGGCCTTGCTTTGTAGTTCAGGCTGGCTCTGAGCTCACTACGTACCTCAGGCAAGCCTCGAACTCGGCAATTCTCCTGCTTCTGCCTCCTGAGTGCTGGGATTACAGGCATGAGCCACCATGCCCAGCATTGTGGGGTGTGGTACTGATTGCTGGTGGGCGTGAGTCACTATGCCCAAT
>PVIC010034077.1:0-19828 GCA_004025085.1 Thryonomys swinderianus
AGCAGTGAAAACTTTCCGGGCAAGGGCCCGTGGGTGTCAGGAGCACAGTGGGACGCGCACAGCCGGGGCAGCCCTGGCCAGGGCCATCGTGTGAGCGAGGAGCCAGCGGCAGGGGGCGCAGCCGAGCCCAGGCCCCGGACGCGCAGCCCTGACGGGACTCGGTGCTCCGCGAGCTAGAGACGCCGCTTCCGCGGGCCCAGGTGTGCTGCAGCTCAGCCCTCGGGCTTCCTCCGCGTCTCCGCGTGACGGCCAGACCGCGGGGCACCCGCCGGTCAGAGGCGAGCGGCAAAGACCTGGCGGGCTCACGGATCATAACCACATTAAATTAATAGAGGAATTATTTCCTGACTATAGAGTGAGGAGATCCAGCAAGGGAAGCCATTCTGAGGTGTGTGTGTGTGTGTGTGTGAGTGTGCGAGCACGCGCGTGTGTGGGGACTGAGCTAGGGCCTCATGCTTGCTAAGCACACCTTCTGCCCTGACACAACCGCCGAAAACACAGACACGCTCCGGCTGGACAGGGCCACAGGAAGATGACCCAGGCACGCACCGTCCACGCAGAGAGGCTCCCGCAGCCGGCCCTGCAGCAGGAAGGACGTGGATCCCGGACGGCAGAGCTGGCGATTCAGACACAGCTGAGACGTGAGCCCCACGCGGCCCAGAGCCCCGGCAAGAAGGATGGCGGCCAATGGTTGCTGTGGTGAAGAGTCAGGGGAAAAAAAAAATAGGTTTAACCTTTTTTAAAAAGTCATCTGGGGCCAGAGATTTAGCTCAGTGGTTCCGGTGCCTGCCTCGCAAGCGCAAGGTCCCTGGTTCGATCCCCGGTAACCACATATAATACTGGGCGTGGTGACTCACGCCCACCAGCAATCAGTACCACACACCACAGTGCCGGGCGTGGTGGCTCACGCCTGTCATCCCAGCACTCGGAGGCAGAGGCAGGAGCATTGCTGTATGTTCCACTTGTACCAACAAGCTCAAGCCTAAGGAAGAATTAAGAAAAAGAAAGAAGGGCCGGAGGGTTAGCTCAGTGGTTCCAGCACCTGCCTCACAAGCACAAGGTCCTGAGTTTGATTCCCAGGAACCACATACAATGCTGGGCGTGGAGACTCACGCCCACCAGCAATTAGCACCACATACCACAGTGCCAGGCGTGGTAGCTCACGCCTGTTATCCCAGCACTCGGGAGGCAGAGGCAGGAGGATTGCTGAGTTCCAGGCTTGCCTGGGCTACACAGTGAGCTCAGGGCCAGCCTGAACTACAAAGACAGACCCTGTCTCAAAAAAAAAAAAAAAAAGAAAGAAAAAAAATTGTCGTCACTGGGAAGCTGCTGGAATGATCTTTAGTAAGGAAGGGTTGTAAAGAAGGTGCCTCCGTCTGAAGGAGACTCTGACGGCGGACTGCAGGTGATATTCAGCAGCGAGGGGCGGGAAGGTGGGTGGGTGTGTGGACGGCACTGGACGGGCCAGGAGGCCTTGCCTGAGACCCCTGGTCATTTGGAAGGGAGGAGCGAGACGCTGTATAAGGGTGCAACGAAGCCCAAGGACACTGAAGCTTCAAATAAAAGAACAATCAGACAACGGGAAGCCAATGAAAGGATCTTAGATGAAAGATTACATTCTCTGTATAGAATTATTTTGAAGAAATTATTTCATCCATTAAGTACCTGAATGAATAAACGAAAAGAAACCTGGAGTTGGTGGTACCTCTAACCCCAGCACTATGGGAGGCTGAGGCAGGAGGGTGTAAATTCCAGCCTTTGCACTTTAGAGACTTACTTTCATTTTCGGAGACGGGGTCTCCCTATGTAGTTCAGGCTGGCCCTGAGCTCACTATGGTGCCCAGGCAAGCCTCGAACTCAGCAACCCTCCTGCCTCTGCCTCCCGAGTGCTGGGATGACAGGCCTGAGCCACCACGCCCGGCACTGTGGTGTGTGGTATTGACGGCTGGTGGGCGTGAGTCTCCACGCCCAGCGTCGTATGTGGATACTGGGGATCGAACACCGGAACCACTGAGCTAAATCTCCTGCCCAGATCCCGGTGTTTTAAGGGGCGCCCGTATGACATGTCCCGGCGACCGAGCCCGCGGCCAGGCCGGGCACCCGCAGGAGGGGTCGGGAAGGCGGCACGAGCGTGTGCGGGGCCCGGGGCCGGGCTCGGAGGGCGCGGCAGAGCCCTGGGCGGTGCTTGTCCCTGCGGCACCCGCGGGTCGCGCCGCCCGTGAACGTCGCCGCTGCAGAAGCAGAAAGAGCCGATTCCCACCGAGCAGAACAGCCCGCGCTGACAGAACAGTTCACGGGGCGCTAACCCGGCGGGGCAAGGCAGTCGGGAGATAACTTACATTTGAACAAAACTTTTGCATCTGTAATTAACTTAGATTGATCTTCAATTTAGTTTTCCTGTTTGACTTCCAGAATATTTACACTGTAAAAGCCCCTGGAAAGAAAAAAAAAAACTGTACTAAGAAAATCTGGTACTACTTTGTGAATCAACTTTTTAAACGGGCATAAGCGTTTCCATGTGCGCGGCCGGCCCCGCTCGCCGGCTCCGCGTCCCCGCTTCCCTCGGCGGCAGTGGGGGCTCCGTGCGGCCCCCGGGGCCGTGTCCGGCCCGAGTCGGGGGACACTGGCCGGGAGGGGCCCCTGTGACAGCGGGGAGGAGGCCCGGTAGCAGGCTGGATGTGCGGGGACCCATCCCGGCGCAGGAAAGGGGGAGCCCCAGACTCGGGGTCAGCCCGGGCCCAGGGAGACACCTGGGCTCCGAAGAAAGAGCAAAATAAAATCCCTAAGACCGTGAGGGCCCCGAGCTCCGTTTCCGAGCGACAGAGTCGTCCCTGCGTCCGCCTTCTCCCCGTTCTCACCGCCGAGCCTCCTCACCGACTCTTCTAAGATGTTTGTTCCTTCATTTCTTCGGCGCTGGGGGTCCAACCGTGCCCTTCACGCCGAGCTACAGCCCCGGTCGTTTTTCTTTTTGGTTTTGAGATGGGGTCTTGTGGAGCTGCCAAGGCACCCAGACTGGCCTCAAACTTGAGATCCCCGAGCCTCACCCTCCCAGGCTGGTGTGCGCCGATTCACAAGAACTACCGGCGTGTAGCCTGGATGGGACTCAGGGGCCAGAGAGGGCTCGCCTGCTCGCTTGTCCACGCCTCTTGCTCGCTGCTTGCTGTCCTCCACCTGCCCTGCCCTGGACTCCTTCTTCTTCTCCTCATTTTTCTTTTCCTTTTTTATAAGTTGAGACAGGGTCTCGCTTTGTAGCACAGGCTGGCCCTGAGCTCACTATGTAGCCCAGGCAAGCCTCAGACTCATAGCGATCCTCCTGCCTCTGCCTCCCGAGTGCTGGGATGACAGGCGTGAGCCACCACCCCCGGCACCGTGGCATGTGGTACTGATGGCTGGTGGGCGTGAGTCACCACACCTAGGATTGTTGTATGTGGTTACCGGGGATCGAACTCGGGACCTTGTGCTTGCCAGGCAGATGCCAGAATCACTGAGCTAACTCCTCGGCCTGTAGCTCTCTTCTCACAGTGGCCCCTGTGCCCTCACCCTGTCTTGGAGCCGGCCAACCGCAGACTGAAGCCTCTACAGCCTGGACCAAATTAACCTTCCCTCCATGACTTCCGGTGCTGGGGGTTTCGCCTCAGCGTGGAGAGAGAAGTCACTAGGACACAGGCGACTTCCTGGTGAGTCCCATCCACCCCGGGAGGGAAGGGCTGGCTCGGGCAGGTCGCCCGGAGCGGCGGGGAGGCGGCACGTCCCCCTCTGCACCAGCCGCCCTCCAGCGCTGTGCCCAGGCCTTCCTCGCCTGCCTCCGCCCGGGAGAGGACACGTCGGTCTGTCCGTGGACCTCCCTCCTGCTTCCTTCCTCCTGTCCTTGTACGTGTTTTCAAATGACTGGCAGGTGGTCTTGCTGGGCTGACCGAGACCCGGTGGCACAGACCGCAGAGGTCTGTGGTCTCGGGCTCTGGAGGCCGGAAGCCAGGATCGAGCTCCCAGCGGCACTGTTTTCTCAGGGGGCCTCGGGCCTTGGCCAACAGACGGGCACCCTCTCCCACTGCCCGTGTCTGCGTCTCCGCCCCCTCTTCTTCCAGGGTGCCAGCCAGACCGCACTGGGACCTGAAGACCTCCCTGCCCCCGAACGGCCCCCACAGACTGTCTCCAGTCACATTCGGATGGACAAAGGGACCCAGACCTCAGCGATTGAATCTGCCGGGACACAATTCGGCCCCTAACAGTGATTAAATAAGTCAATTAAGTAATTTCAGAGACACACAGGCAAATAAGCTCAGTGAAGGAAACCAAGACAAAACTGAGACGTGACCGTAGAGACAGAAGAGGCGACATCACAACGTCGGTAAGACTGGCGGTGCCAGCCCTGCAGAAGAGCCGGTGGCTGGAGGTGCGGGCGGCTCCAGAGGAGACGACCCTTGGCCACCACTGGGCCGGGGGTTCAAGAGTCTCTTGGAAGTATCGGCCGGAGAGCCACGCGCAGACCAGCCCCTAGCCGGGGAGGCGGAACATTTCAGTCATCGCAGGGATTAAATCCAAAAATTTTTGCTAAGTGAGACACACAACTTGCTCGTGAATACTTTCCATCCACGATTTAAAATCAGAAGATTTTCTCCCCCTCCTTATCCTCTTGAGATTAAAGGTTAGCTAAATATTAAAGATTCCAGGCGCAGGGACCGCAAGGCGAGGTGTGGCCAGGCAAGATGTCTGCTGCACAAGACGGAGCTCGAACATACCAACCCAAGGCTGGGTATTGCTTTACCTTCCATTCCTCTGAATACCCCATAAAGCTGTGCGTTAGAAGAAATTATGGTCACTCAAAGGAAAAATGCAAAAATAAAGCCATTTCCTTTTCCCTAAGGGGAATCACAGGAGCATATTTTAAATGCTCTCATATCACTTTTTTTTTTTTTTGCTTTTTGAGACAGGGTCTCGCTTTGTAGTTCAGGCTGGCCCTGAGCTCACTATGGTGCCCAGGCAAGCCGCCGCGAACTCAGTAATCCTCCTGTCTCTGCCTCCCGAGTGCTGGGATGACAGGCGTGAGCCACCACACGTCCGGCACTGTGGTATGCGGTATTGATGGCTGGTGGGCGTGTCTCCACGCCCAGCATTATATGTGGTTACCAGGGATCGGACTCAGGACCTTGCGCTTGCGAGGCAGGCGCCGGAACCACTGAGCTAACCCTCCGGCCCTCTCATATCACTTTTGCAAGACCACGTGTAAGCATTGTTGAAAAGTCCAATTTCGCGTGAGTTTTACAGCTCTTGGCTCATTTTTAAGAATAGATTTATGTGACCCTTGGAGCCACCACAGCCTTTGATAATATTGATTGAATGCGAAGCCAAATGCAAATCAAATTTAGGAATATCACTATCAATCCTTTTCTGATATATACTTTACTTCAGTAATTAATCCACTTGTGGCAAAGCTGTTCAGGGCTGTATCTTTCCCCAAGCACTCAGCACTGCACGGCTGGCGGAGCGCTTCCCGCGCATACCCGTGAGCGCCGCCCCTCCCCCACCCCTCTGCTCCCTTCTAAGCTCCAATCCCGGGGCCCACTGGGATCTGTGTTCTGCGGCTTTGCTTTTGTTTTGTGGTGCTGAGAACCGACCCCAGGACCTTTGCACTGAACTATATCCCTAACTCTTTATAATTTTTTTTTTTTTGAGACAGGGTCTCACTTTGTAGTTCAGGCTGGCCCTGAGCTCACTCTGTAGCCCAGGCAAGCCTCGAACTCAGCGATCCTCCTGTCTCTGCCTCCCGAGTGCTGGGATGACAGGCGTGAGCCACCACGCCTGGCTATAAATTTTATTTTCAGAGACAGCCTTCCTAAACTGCCCAGGCTAGTCCTGAATTGGCAGTCCTCCTGCCTCAGCCTCCCACAGTCTGGGATTTCAGTTGTACACCACCGTGCCTGCCCCCCAACTTCTATTTTGAAGCTTTCTGCCTTCTCTCCCCAACTCCTGAAACCATGTCACCAGTCCCCTGGTCCATTAACAGCAAAATGCATTTCCTAAGTCTGAGTTCTACTGGTTCTTCGGCCTCTGGGTCTGACCGCAGCCAGCCCTTCCGTGTTCACTTCCTGCCTCCCGGGGTGACTGCTCCTGTATCGTTCCCATCATCAGGCCCGTCAGAAGCGGAGGAACCAGCTACCCCCTGTCCACCACCTCCAGATTACTTTCTCTCCCTTCCGCTTTTTCCCCCTTCATTGCTAGGGATTGAGTCTAGGCGTTCACACCAAGCTACATGGTCGGCACTTATCTATTTTCTATATTCAAGATCTCACTGACTCACCGGAGTGCCCAGGCTGGGTTCGAACTTGCCATTGTCCTGCCTCAGCCTCCCAGAGCGGAGGCCTTACCCACTCTCCACCGCTCCTCGCTTGTGTGATGGCGCCGCCCAGCCTCTGGGAGCCCTCTCCCCACTCCTCCCTCTTGGCCTTTCCAACAAACAGCTGCTAGCTGACCGGCCGCGGAGCGCCCAGGCCGCTCAGTCCCTCCACAGCGCCCTCCACGCCACTCCCGGGCACCCCAGTGCCCCCACTTCCTCTTGACTTCCGAGTGGGCCCCGCTCAGTGACCACGCTCCTTCCCAGTGGCTTCGCCTCCTTCCTCGGAGAGCTCCTCCTCTTTCGCGTCTTTCCCCACACCCCATCCTTTTCGGTTGTGGAGGTTTTTGTTTTTATTTTTAGCAGCATTAATTATCAAAGGAAATCTGCGCTTTATACATACGCACCAGGCTCATGACTTACCACACTTCCCGGTGATTCCTTCCTTGTCTTCCCAGTAGGGACAGAGTCGTCTCACACAGTACTGTAGCAGAGCACCCCGTGGACATGACCGTCGTAAGACAATTTTTGAAATCTCCTTTCTCCTTTTCCGGTGCCGCCAATGGAAACTCTACTCACCATAAAATCATGAAGCGGCGCTAACTGCGAGGGGCAGCAGCAAGACACCGAAGAAGAAAGGCCTGATGGTGAGCAGGAAAGGGCGGGGTCCAGGAGAGTCACTCCCGGACACTCACGATGAAAAGGATCCAGCCGCAGCGAGCGAACACACTCAGTAGTGTTCTGTGCACCCCAAGCTTGAGGAAGCAAAGTTTCCTCCTGTTAGGGGCTGAGCATAAGTGTACCCCGTCCAGAAGTGATCGGGCCTTAAGGCAAGATGACCATCTTCCAAAATTAACAGTAAGAAAACAAATGCCTCTTGTTATTAGACAACCACTTCTCATGGACCCTTGGATGCAGCGGGATTTGTGGACTCCTAAACGCAAAGCCTTGTGGTCCTGCTATGGAAGACTGGAACTTGAAAGGGAAATTATGTCATCTTGAGAATCTCAAAATACAGCAGAAGGAGAAGACAAACAAATAAGTAGATGTGAGCTAAAACAAATGACTGTGGCGAGCCAGAGATTTAGCTCAGTGGTTCCGGCGCCTGCCTCGCAAGCGCAAAGTCCTGAGTTCGATCCCCGGGAACCACATAGAATGCTGGGCGTGGAGACTCACGCCCACCAGCCATCAATACCACACACCACAGAGCCAGATGTGGTGGCTCACGCCTGTCATCCCAGCACTCGAGAGGCAGAGGCAGGAGGATTGCTGAGTTCGCGGCGGCTTGCCTGGGCACCAGAGTGAGCTCAGGGCCAGCCTGAACTACAAAGTGAGACCCTGTCTCAAAAAAAAAAAAAAAAAAAAAAAAGACTGTGGCACAAGCACATGTAGCAAGAAAATAAAGGAAAGACAAGATTCTGCACGGGACTGAATCAGCACATTGGCTCCCAGACGGCACTCGAGGAAAAGGCTGCCTTTCCTGGTGCGTCCCGACCTTTCTGGTTCCCTAGAGAAATGAAGCCTCTGGGCGATAAGCATAAAGCAGAGACTTCAGAGCGATGTGCGGAGGAAGCCATGACGATCCAGAAATAGGAATTTGACTTCGTTAGGAAGATCTCCCTAGGAAATTCCATCTGGCTCGTGACCTGGAAATGTTGGCGAAACCCTTAAAAACCCTCCGAGCATAAATAACACTGGGCTACAGAAACACATCCCTTACTTTTCTACTGTAAATGTTTACTTTACCGTAATAGTATTTGGCTGTGTATCCCAGGACCTCTCCCCGAGGGACACAGGAAGCCATCTTGGTGTCGACCCACTTGGTACAATGAGTGGAAAGGTGTGTGCGCCAAGTGTCACTCTGGATTTCAACCTCGTGATGCTCAGCCTAATAGGTTCTGCATATTTTCATCTGCTCATCACACCTGACATACAACACACTCCTCTACAATTTGTTGATATAGATTATATCTATTTATATATAAATAATATATATTTTATATATCATATTTATTTATATTTATATATAAATAATTTTTATCACTTTCCCTCCTCAAGCTCCCCCCATGTACAAAAGTTTTATTTCCATTTTTTCCTTTTATTTTCACTTTTCTTCTTGTTCCTTCTTTTCTTGCTCCGTCCTCCCTTGTTCCCCTTAGGCAAAGATTTATTATGATTTCGATTTAGAAACGCATCCTCCCACTCAACCGTTGGGCCCTTCTTCAGACAGTGGTAAGCCAGATGCTGGGGTGAACAGACCTGTCCCCCCATCTCCCAAACTAGTTGGCATGTAACGTTCAACAGTTGGTTTACCAGTTTCCAACCGATGTTATGTTTGTCAAAAGAGCACAAATTGACCATCACAGGAACTGTGATGCAGGAGCAAAGCAGAAATTCCAAATGAAATGATGCAATTTCAAAACAGTTGTATAGTATAATGTTTGGGTTTCAGAAAGATTCGCCTCCTCTGTGGCAAAGGGAAGCAAACGGGTCCTGCTGATGTCAACACTGCGCTGTGATGGAAATACCGACAGGGAAACCTCAACAGAACGGAAGCCTAAAACGAAAACTTTGTACGACAAAACCTAAAGCAGAGCCGATGTTGTTGATGAGTTAGGCAACACAAAGAACTGGCCAGCAGTTGTGTTTTGCTCCGTCTTAAACATGTGTGGCATAAATATTTTTATTGTTTACCAAAAAAATCCAATGTAAAATACCACAGAGAAACTTTCTCAGAGGATTAGGACCAGAACTCATGAGAGGCCATTTACAGCAGAGGAAAAACAAAATGTTTCTGCCCAGAAGACTGTGAAGATAAAAACGTGAAGCCGCTGGTGAGCTGATCGGTGCAGGCGCAGCCCCCCCCCCCAAGACCTGCTGTGACTCATCACTTTGGTTCCTAAACGGCTGCTGTGAAAGTGTTGATGTCTCTTCTAAGCACACGTTACACATTTGATCTTTCGTTTTATTGTTATCTCATTTTCCCGATGAGCGCACTTTGTACGATATAGAAGGACAAAGCAGGAAGAGGAGACAGGCGATGAGACTGGCTTGCCACACGGGAAACGCCAGCTAAGCACACGTGCTGCCAGTGTAAGCAAGGGGTGGGCATGAAATACACAGAGGTCACGTGTGCAGACTGCACACGTGGTCACGTGGCTGTGCCAATGAAGTGGAGACTATTTTTGTTGCAGAGCTCTGTTGCTGTTTTCATTGTGCTTCACACACTTTTTTTTTTCTGATGTGATCTTTTAGGTTTTTTAAGCAAGTACACAGCTGATGTGAAAATGTTTATTCTAAACCCACAGTACATATTAATAATGTAATGCTTTATTGATATTTTATCTCCTGGTTAACTACACACTGCATAATGTAATAAGAACCTCCTGACCAAATAGCAAGACCGGTGAGATATCAAATACGAACTACAAAAAGGCCCTGGGTTGAGCCTTTGCCCTCCGCGGGCGGCCTGAGCTCAGCTCACGCCTTCCACCCTTGGGTTCTGAAACGCATGCGCAGCCCCCAGTTAACCGAACAGAACCGCCGGTTAACCGAACAGAACAAACCGCCTCTCCAGGTCACTCTGACCGCCCGGGGCCGAGCAGGGAGAGGCTGAGGTCCGCAGCAGCGCGTTACGCAGGTCAAGGGCACAGCGAGTGACGGGGAGGGACGCGTGGGCCCTGGTGGGCCCTGCCCCGCTGACCTCGGCTCTCCCGCCGGAGCCGCGCCTGCTGCGATTACCTGTCGGTCGCCCCAGCCCTCAAGGTCCGTGTCCACGTCGTGTGTTTTATGCGCGTACACAGATCCAGTCTCATCTGACACCTGTGGAAGTGGCCGGGGTGTCAGGAGAGGCTACCGTCAGACCCTCCGTGAAAGTGAGACTGGCGCCCTCCGCTTCCTGCCCGAAGCCGCAGCTTGGCCTCTCACCTGGATTCCGAGACCGCCGGCTTCCGGCCGGGACAGTGGCACGAGTCTAAGCCAGGCCGACAGTTCAACATTCCAGCTTCTTTTTGGAAATTCTTTTGTGATCCCCAAACCCACCTGAGAGTCGAAGCTCAGTGCTCCCCTGTCCTTCCCATCTTTTTTTTTTTTTTTTTGAGACAGGGTCTCGCTTTGTAGTTGAGGCTGGCCCTGAGCTCCCTATGGAGCCCAGGCAAGCCTCGAACTCATCAGTCCTCCTGCCTCTGCCTCCCGAGTGCGGCAGGGACGACAGGCGTGAGCCACCACGTCCAGCACTGTGGTATGTGGTACTGATTGCTGGTGGGTGTGAGTCACCATGGCCATGGTATTCTAAGTGGTTACTGGGGATCGAACTCAGGACCTTGTGCTTTCTAGGCAGGCGCTGACACCACTGAGCTAAGTCTCCGGCCATTCCCCAGCCTAGGTAAAGAATGGCCTTACTTGGGTAGATTTGCGCCAGCTTGAGGTTCCACAGTCACCCAGCAACCGGGGACTGGAAAGCAGAGACATCTGCTCCTTCGCTTGTGAGCGTGGAGCTTCCGAGACACCAAGCAAAGCTCAGCTGACGCCAGTCATCCCGATGCGACCTTGGTTAAACGGCTCCAGAGTCACCGCCTGAATGTTGACGCGTCATCCAATGCCCTCCCTGTAGAAATGCCAACTCGGCCCACACACTGCCTACTTCCCTTCAACCGAATCTGCACCGTCACCCACTGGCCTGGCTCACGTTTCCAGCGCAGGGCCCGGGGCACCCGCGGACCGTGGAGCGTGTACACGTGGGAGCGTGTGTCCGTGTGTCCGTGTGCTTTCTTACGCACGCCTGTTCTGCCTTGGTCCCACTGGGCAGCGCGTCACTTGATGACAAGCGCTACATGTTTTATTCCTTTGTATTTCCGGAAAGCGGCTCACTCAGAGCTCGGTGAGGAGCAAGTCCGCCCTCCGGCGTCGCTGGTCCCTTCGGTTACGCTGGAAGAGGAGGGGAGAGGAGGGGAGACAGCCGCGCCTTGCGGTGCGCAGAGCGGACTTTCCTGAGCGCCTCGCCGCCTCCGGAGCAGCCCTGCAGATCGCCGCCTGCGGTTCCCGTCTCTTCCTCAGGAGACAAAGAGCGCGGAGCAGCCGCCTTGCAGGGCATTGCCGCAGCCGGAGACCCCACGATGGCGCGACCCGTTCTCGCCGGCAAGACTGCAAAGCCAAGCGCCCATCAGACAGGGCCGAGAGCTCACCGGATCCGCTCGCGTTTCCGCGGCGCCGCCCGGCCCCGCACCCCGTGGCCCGCAGGCCCCACACCGGAGGCCGAGCCGTCCGGCGTCCGGGCCCTGGGCGACCCCCCCACCAACGGACGCCAGCCGGGCGCGGGGGCGCGCGCCTGCCATCGAGGCTGCTCAGGAGCCGGAGGCGCGAGGATCGCGAGGCCGAAGCCCCCCGGGCCCCCTGGTGAGGCCCTGTCCCGAGGTAAAGCCCGAAGGGGCCGGGCCGGAGCTCAGACCTGGAGCGCTTGCCTCACCACGCCTGGGAAATCCTAGACTCTGTCCCCAGCACCGAACAGGGAGGGAAGGAGGGCGCAGAGAGAAGGCGGAGAAAAAGGGCAACGGAAACAGAAACAGACCCCAGTCGGTGCTGCGTCGGCTCAGGACGACCGCGCTCGTAGACTGAGATGAGCCTGCGCTGTGCGGTCACCACCCTGCTGAATCACATCTTAAAACTAGAAACATGCGGCATGTAGAGCGCCGGGCGTGTAGCTCAGTGGCACCGTGCCTCCCTCACAGCAACGAGGTGCTGAGTTCAATCCCTGACGCAGGAGATGGGGAGAAAACCAACAAGACTAGGCACGTTGTTGCCTAACGTTTTACTTTTCCCTATGGTTTGCGTAGTTTTTCAAAGCATGATATGGGCAGCACGACATAAGTTTCATCCATTACATAAACTAGGTAATAAAGAACTTGAGAGAAAGAAACACATTGGTTTTAATCCCATTTTGGTCAACAGCCTCCTAATTTCTATCTATTCCAGTGGTCAGAAAGGGATTACACAGAATCAGCTACAAAACCTGGCACTTGAACTCAGGACCCTCCCCGTGCCCCAACCCCCCACCCTCAAGGAATAATCAGTGGTTTAAATAACAGAAACCCGGGCCTTGTGCTGTAATCATTCAGATTTTTCTTCTACTCCTCACTCTGTTTTCATACTTTTGTTCCACCCTGTCTGCCGACAAGCAACCAGTTCTGGAATACTGAATGAGCTTGGTTGTGAAAATTCTGGAGCTTGAAAGAATTGCTGGTGTTTTGATAATTGTTTTTATAGCATGTTGGGGCCTACCACACAATTTACTTCGTAAACATCCCAATATGAATCCAATTAAATTCTGGTAAGAAGTAACAACATTCTCAAGAAATAGATTATTAAGAAAACTGCAACCGACTTAGCCCTTGGCTCTCACAATTTAGATGTAGATTACTCTGAACACGTCCAATTGTGCGTACTGCCAAACACCCCGTTCCAGGGTTTGCTCACAAGAGTGTAATTCCAAATGCATGTAGGATGATACAGCCTTTTTGTAAAAGGAAGTTATTATCTGCGATAAAAGGAGTTGTTGACATTAGAAATGCTGACACGAGGATCCAGATGGGAAATTTAATAAAAAGAAAACAAATGTGGCAGGGAAGGGGAGGGCAGACGGGATGGCAAAGCAGAGCCAGATGTGGCGCAGTATCTCCCTACAGGCAAAACCTGCAGTGCCACCTTTCAGATGGGCCATCAGAGGCTACTGGGAGTAAAACGCAGCCCCTGACTCCTGGCACCAAGGGGAGGACTGTGTCCGGGCTGCTGGCTGCGCACAAACCCCGCGCATAGTCCTGTTTCTTCACGCGTGCGTTCACGACAAGCCGCACTTGGATCGCTGACTGGGTTTGCACGCCGCCAGGCTTCTTGTGTCCGGCATGTCCCCCAGTCGGTCCCGGCACAGTAGTTTAATGAACTGGCTTTCATTACCTTCTCCGTAGCTGTGCAAAGATGCGAGGCCATGCCACGGGAATCGCACGGCAACGTGTCTGACTTGGGCACAGATAATCTGTTAAACGTTAGGTTCTTCAGACAGAACCCAAAGGCAGGGTGTCCCGTCCCCCCCCCCTCCAGTTTTCACCCTGGGAATCCTCTTCGTGGATCTCCAGCACCCCGTGAGACACCAAGCGGCACCCTCTGAGCTCACCACCCGGCTGCTCGGTGTACCCAGCGGCTGAGGTTGTTGCTGGGATTTGGCTGGTGTTTTTAGTATTTCCGGTAAGACAAATGTGTTTTTCAACTTGAGCCTGACCCCAGGCTGTCGACGGCAGCTCTCTTTCTTAATGTCCCAAAGAATTCCATGCCCGAGCAAATAACAGAAAACGCGCAGACCTTCCAAAAGGGGTTGCTAGGCACCCATTTAAACTGATCGCTACACTCTGAAGAGTTCACTTGGGTCTGGCATCCAGGCTAGGGATTCACGCGAAGAGCCAGGGAGAATACTGAAAGCTTCAAAGAAAAATCGAGTTTCCTGAGGTATTTTTAGTGCAAGCGCAACCCTTTCAGGACAGAAGTTTTTGACGGCTCTCCAACCTTCAGCATAATTTAGCAAAGGACACAACAATGGAGCCCTTTCAGGTTCCTATAGCTCAAGACAGCCCATCATCCTGAGTGTCAAGAAGCCCTGATTTTGCCTCCTTCTTTTCCCAAGTAAATTGCTGGAAGACTCAAGTTTAAATGGAGCCAATGAGCATGAGAACTGTGGGAGTGTAGAAATATTTGGTCCTGACACAAACCCACAAAAATTCCAAAGGTAGGCAGCACCCAGGGGTGTGCACAGGACACTGTAGGCAGAGGAACTGACCTTGACTCCCAGGTGACCTGCTGAGATCTGTCTGCAGCAGCAGAGAACTGTTTCTTTTTTTTTTTTGAGACAGGATCTCGCTTTGTAGTTCAGGCTGGCCCTGAGCTCACTATGGAGCCCAGGCAAACCTCGAACACTGCAATCCTCCTGCCTCTGCCTCCCGAGTGCTGGGATGACAGGTATGACCCCCTACATCCGGCATTGTGATATGTGGTACCAGGGATCAAACTCGGGACCTTGCACTTTTAGGCAGACACTGAAACCACTTGAGCTAAATCCCCGGCCCAGAGAGATGTTTCTAACAACGTGATTTTCAGCCACAATGAAGTATGTCTTCAAGTCTTGCCATGAATACTCTTGAAAAAAAAAAAAGCCATGTTAATAGAAATCGGCCTAGAAAGATAGAGCCAGATTTGTTATAAGGATAGCTACATTAGGGAGTGTAGGGGAGTTTCGATGCTTAAAGTCCCCGAACCAATTCTGAGCAGCACCCACTTCCCTGCTGAGACTCACAGCCTTGCAAATCTCCACTCACACTGCGGGTCTCAGGCCACGTCCCATCCCCGGGAAGAACCCCAGAGCTGGGCACAGATGCTGACAACCTCCCCCATCACTGTCCCCATGGGTTGGTGGCTGCAGCAACCCGAGCACGTGCGGACCGGCCAGCCAAAGTTTAGCTGAATAGTAACTTGAAGATCCAGGTATGAGCAGACGATTATTTCTTTCAAAAGGTTTCAAGACTGCAGGATACTGAATAAATACAAATTTAGGGAAAATGAAAAGAAAGACAGCAATGCCAACTTGACCCTCAAAGGCATTCAGTAAGTTATTTTGTGATAACGTGTGCTACTGTGACACAGACCCAGATGCCCTTATACAGATACGAATGGTCATGACCGTGTCTAGGTGTCCCCCGAGGCCTCACGGTGTCACAGGAGGGCTTTCTCAGGGGTGGCTGGCTCTCGGGTGCGGCGCTGGCCTAAAGGCAGGTGACTACTCGATTCTGGGACTGATGGGTTTGATGCCCACCCAAGCCAAGGACAGAGTTGAGAGGGGCAGAAGGAAGCTGCTCCTGTCGGCTCTCCCTCCTTTGCTCTGCTGCCTTCCACCCGCCATGAATCGTTTCTCTGCCGCGATGCCCCTCTTCGCGACACCCTGCCCCGGAGCCAGCCAGCTCTGGCTGTCTGTTCCCTCGCCCTCTCCCCCCCCACTCCGCCGCCACCCACTTTGGGTTTGCCTGAGCTTGGAGCTATCTGTTCCTTAATATTAGTAAAAGCTACTTATAAAAATATCTGGGACTGGTGTTTATTTTGTGGGGAGATTTTTAACTACTGCTTCAAATTCTTTAAAAATTCTAAGACCCTTCAGGCATTTATTACTTCTTAAGCCAGTTTTAAGATTTACACTTTTCTAGGAATGTTTCCATTTTGCCCCGGTTGGGGAGGTGCTGGGAATGAAGGGTAGGGCTCGTGCCAGGTAGGCACGCTCCCACGGGGGCACACCCCAGCCCCCGCCACTGTCCCCAGGCACTGATTCTGAGGCCTTCGGTCTGGCACACAAAACAACTAACTGACCTTGGGATAGGAACCAGCTCTCTGGCCACACGGGTCAAACCTGTCCTGGGGTGCGGGGTGCTGAGGGCGGCCCTACGTGCTGTCCGTTCCTCGGTGGTCAGGGAGGCCAGGCCTGTAGGCGGGGAGGCTGGCCGCCTAGCCTTTGTGGGGTCCTGTGTCCAGCTTTGATCTGAAGCTCCAATTCCCAGGGACGCCCTCCCAATCCTGAGAATCCCCACAGACCCAGCCCAGCCCATGCCACTGTCTGACCACGATGGCCGGAGACACTGACGGCTCCACATACAGAAACTGGACAGGTCCGCGGATGATGTCATGACGACAGCACCCTCAAGGCCGCAGTGTTTCCCTCTCCTCCTTCGTCACCTCCTTTGTCCAAAACATTTAAAAATAAGTCCAGACGATTTGGAGAAAAAATAAAATCACGATATTAATTCACCAGGTTCTGACGGACCAGGGAAGAAATTTCTTAGGGGAACGAGACCCCTTTCTAGAAGGAAATGGTTCCTAGAAATGTTGATTTACATTTCTAATGCCTTAACACCGAAGGCTTCACTTTTACAGTTTCAAGGTAGTTGAAGAACTTGACTTCAAAATGGCAGCCAAGACCCCCCCCCCGCCGCCATTTAGCTCTACTTTATCCAAAACGCACGTCGAAATAAAAATAATCACAACCAAATCCCAGAGAGCCTCTGCCTCCCTGCTGTCTTGCACAGTCTGGTACCAAGAGCCTTCAGTCTGGGTCAGAGGCAGGACTCAGGCACCCTGAGCCCTCAGTGGCAGGGAGAGACCTGGACAGGGAAGAAGAGAGAGGGAAGCGGAAGAGAAGACCGCAGCGGGCACACTGCCCAGTTGGCAACACAGGCCAGTTCGGGCCACATTCCTCTTCAGGCCTTTTTCTCAAGGACTCGCGGCTTCCACCAAGGCCCTCTTTCCCCCCGTGCCACCTGCGGGTCTCAGGCCCTGCTGGCCCGTCCAACTGTCCTTCCACTCGCACCCCCGACCACGTCCTCCTCTCCGTTTGCCTTTCACACACAACTGAAGTCACTGTGCTCACTTATTAATCTGATTCTTTTGCTTCCCGGGGTTACGGCTGTGTGGAGATGTCACGGACGGGCTGTTTCGGAAGCGGCTGGATCTGAAGTGTGTGACTCTGGGATGGTGCGTGGCGCGGTGCGAGGGCCGAGGCTGCCCACCCCGGTGCGAGTGCTGCCAGCCTAGGGTGCAACACAAGGCCCAGAAGAGGGCCGCAGCTTGTGGCTTTCCGCTCGCCTCCTTGCTGCCTGCCTGCCATGGGCGGCTCCTGCTCTGGGATGCCCTCCGCCGTGCCACTTGACTCGGGCCCAAGACCTCCACAGACTGTGAGCCAAATAAATCTTTCACCCTTTAACTTGGTACTTTTGGGTATTTTGTCTCCGCAAGAAGAAAAGTCACAGCGAGGGTGGGGTCTCGGAGTCCAGAAGTCGTCCCTCAGCGGCGCGACACGGCTGCTGTCGGAGCCATGAAGGAACTGGAGGAGGAGCTCAAGCTCCGGGACAGGTACTCAGTCAAAATAACCTTGGGCGGAGAAAAGAAAGCGGGGTCCCATTTTCCTACTTTTTCTTTTCCCCTCCCTAAGTAAAAGCCATGATGTTTTAACCTAGGAAAGCCGAGTGGCGGCCTGGGCTGCCCTTGGTCCCTGCGCCAAAGCGGCCCCGCCTGCCTCGAGAGCGGCGCCGGCTGGAGGAAAGCTCTGTGGAGCTGCGGGTGACTCGCCGGCTCAAAACGAGGAGCAACAGGACCGCGCATTTTCTTGCTGTAGGAAACTGAGGCTGAGCAGAGGCCGACGGCTCCAGCAACCGCAGACAAGGACTCATTTCCTTGCTGTGGCCTTGAGTCTGTTTCTTGTTTGCAGATTTCAGAAAGAAAGTAGCTGCGTTTTCAGGTGTGTCTGATTTTTGGTAGGAGGTGGAGACTGGGGAGACGGTGATAAAAAGACGGATGTGTAAGAGAAATACGGGGAATCAGAGACATGTGGGAGGGGAAGGGGGGAGGGAAGGACAGACAGACAGAGGGGCAAAGGGCAAAGTCAGACGGGGCCTGCCCTCTAAGACAGGTTCCCCCAGGCAGGGCTTGCAGAGGAAGGAAGGGAACCCTGTAGCACTGAGGTTTGTTTCTCTCACTTTTAAAGTTCCGGCAAGAGTAGATAAGGAGGGACAGGGAGCCCGGGAGAGGAGGCCGGACAGAGGGACGCTGTAAACATCTCCTCACCTTAAGCAAGGCAGGGCCCGGTTACTGTGGCCACTGGGGTTTCCCTGAGGACAGCAGCGCCCGCTGAAAGGACCCACCCACCCAGCGGCTGCCCCTGGGCTCCGGAGCTGGCACCCTGGAGGCCACACCCATCCAAGCGCCAGCTTCCCTGGCAGCCCCGGAAGAGGACCAGCCCCGTGAGCTGCATCCTCGTGCCCACTGCGCGGACTTGGGCCCCCGCAGAACCCGCCCTGCCCCGGGCCCAGCTCCTTCCACCCCAAGCACCTGTAGGTCACAGCGCGGAGAAGAGCAGGTGCTGAGGCCCCCGCGGGCCCAGAAACAGGAACCTGGGGGCAGGAGCCCCGGCCCACACCCGGCTCCCTATCCTCCTGTTTCCTCTGCCGTCCACCTTTTCCCCAGGCTGCATCTACAACATCCAGAGATCATCACTCACCCAGAAAAGTCACACAAGAGTCGTCCGCGTGTTCTCCCCGTTTCCTCTCTCGCTGTCGTCCAGGTTTTCCGTGCTCTCCCTGCTGTCATCCACCCGGCACCGCAGGCCTCCTCTGTTCTCCACCCCGTGATCCGTTTCTAAAAGGCCCCCGGTCCCCGCACACCCACCCCGCACCTCTGGCCCTTCCTGGGGCGAACAGTCCCAGCCGCTAGGAAGTGTGCACAGGCTTCTTCCTGCCACTGGCCTCCCCCACGACGTGCCACACACACAGGCCTAAGAGCTCTGAGCCAACGCACCGTGAACTGAACCTCCCAAACCGTGAGGCAAAAGCCTTTGAGCTTTTTTTTTTTTTTTTTTTTTTTTTTTGAGAGAGGGTCTCGCTTTGTAGTTCAGGCTGGCCCTGAGCTCACTCTGTAGCCCAGGCGAGCCTGGAACTCAGCAATCCTCCTGCCTCTGCCTCCCGAGTGCTGGGATGACAGGTGTGAGCCACCAAGCCAGGCATTGATTACTGGTGGGCATGAACCTGCACGCCCAGTACTGTTGTATATATGGTTATCAGGGATCGAACCAAGGACCTTGCACTTGCTAGGCAGGCACCAGAACCACTGAGCTAAATCTCGGACCTTTTTTTTCTTTCTTTCCCTTCCTTGGAGGGCAAACACTGGGCCCAATGAAGTCTAGACAGACATCGGCCTCCTGAGCGGGCGACCAGGACCTCTGGGTCCACCACTTCCTGGGAGAATCTGTTCTTTCCACCCACGCGTGTTAAGTGACTCGTTTCCCCACTGAACCACCATGACCGAAGTGACTGGACATGTAGCCTTACTGGATTTTCTCGGGGTAGCCCTGTGGGTTTTGCTCTGCTCAGCTCCTCTGGAGAGTGGGGTCCCCAGCGACCCACTCAGGTCCCCTTCTGCGGCTCAGGGGCTTTCCTATCAGTACATTCCTTCGTACGTAACCTCCTTTGTTCCAAGACTTGGTTCTTTGATTTCTAGAAACCGTGAGCTGAGTTACCAGAGAGCTTAAAGGCTGGGAGGTAGACTGCTTCCTGTTTCATGTCTGGTAGTATTTCTTGTATCAACAGGACAAACTTATTGTCAAATGATAGGAAAGAACTTTCCTTTCCCTGTTGTCCTTTGATTCTCATCAGAACGAACAACACCGTGCGCGCCCTTCCTCCAGCCCTCCTCTTCCCCAACCTCAGAACCGTCACTCAGCACCAAAAAGCTCAGAGTGAACTCGCTGGGTGAATTATCACAGCCGCTGGATAGACAGAGCTCTTTATGTGTGTCCTTCTCTCTCTGCCTACCTGATAGGGTTTTGCTTTTATTTATATTTTAAATTTGTGTCTCCTGGGGCTGGAAGCAGCTCAGTGGTAGGGCACTTGCCTAGCATGTGCGAGGTCCTGGTTCGATCCCAGA
>PVIC010034078.1:0-19792 GCA_004025085.1 Thryonomys swinderianus
AGGGTTAGCTCAGTGGTTCTGGCGCCCGCCTCGCAAGCGCAAGGTCCTGAGTTTGATCCCCGGTAACCACATACAATGCTGGGCATGGAGACTCATGCCTACCAACAATCAATACCACATACCACAGTGCTGGGCGTGGTGGCTCACGCCTGTTATCCTAGCACTCAGGAGGCAGAGACAGGAGGATTGCTGAGTTCGAGGCTTGCCAGGGCTACATAGTGAGCTCAGGGCCAGTCTGAACTACAAAGTGAGACCCTGTCTCAAAAAAAAAAAAAAAAAGCGAGTGTGCTTTATAATTAAGGAACTTAAACACATAAGTCTTCAATACAAATGCAAAAGGACAAACCATAGATATTTCAAATATAGACAGTTTTTATTTAGTGGCCAAGTTTGTTCCTGTAGCTCAATTATTAAATGGATTGATTGGCTGTTAAATGAAGAATCACAGATATTTGTATATGCTACACTATTCAGAACAAAGAGATGGTCAGGGGAAGCTCCAATTTGATGACTTGCTTTTATTTACATAACTCTCACATGCAGTACTGTGCTATACAACACAACATAGACCTACAGCACTGTACTGTACATTCCATCAGCAAAAATTACAGTACTATATAAACAAAGTGTACTGTACAAAGACATGGAGGATTCATACATAAGATGTACATAGTTGTAAAATAAAACAGAAAAGAAGGATCTTAAATCTAAACAGCTTTTAGACAGGAAGGTTGTTAAATGAGGAATGCCACCCAGTATATGAACAATATTCCTAAGTGTGGAATGTGTTGCCTCTAGAAACTGAGGTGATATACCAGGTATTCGCTTCCATCTTCTGGAAACCTGTAAGATGTATTTGTCTTTTGTTTTTGGAAGGAGGTTCTAGAATGCTCTTGACCACTAAAGCTCTAATGAGATGCCCAGGCCCCCGAATTGTAGGGTTATCTCCTCCCACTGATGTATACATGGCTTATCAATGCTTCCCATGAGAGAACTATTGTTTTTGCTCATCTTGCCAGAGAGTAGCATGTAATCACTGTAATGAGTTTGCATGATGTTTTGCTGAACATCCAGAAAGTCTGAATCTTTTTGGACTCTTAATATTAAAAACATAGTAGTTAATCCTGGTAGCAAAACCATGAATGATTGTGGCTGTATATTTCATATGAATGAATTCCAATCCTTTTTCTTTTTTCAATCCTTTTTTTTTTTGATTGGGTTAGAAAACATCCTTTACCTTAATGACCACATACCATATACCCAAGGGTATATTAACCTGTCCTAATCTTGAAACTATGTGCAGAGTGTTAGCTGCAATGGAAGTTATTATTTGGCTGAGTTTGCAGTGGTCTGTTGTTCTACGGGATCCATCATCTGGTTTCTGCAGAGGCCAGATTGGTTGCATACATGGAGACAGGGACCACTTTCCCTACATTTTTAAGGTCCATCCTTCTTGGTATATGTCAGTAGTGTTGATATTGGTGCTGAGGTTGGGCAGTTCCAGAAGCTTCTACTTTGTCTTGCTTATTGTTACTTTTCTTACCTCATTGGCCGGGGATACTCCAGAGACCAAGCGTATCAATCTCAACTTACGTTCATTCAAAGATTGAGGAAATAGTCATGTAGTGGTTGCATAGACCCACCACACTGGAGTTTAAGCCACTCTGACCAGGAATCTACTTATTCCCTGGCCCACTTCATCATTTTCTATACAGAGGGTTATTATGACCACTACTGGGTTTCTTGGTGTCTGTATGTCTGTATTTTGTTCTCCAGAGGAACAATATATATAAGACAGAGAGAGAGGGAGGGAGAGAAATTTTTAAGGGTTGTCCCATGTGAATATAGAAATTTCCACTTCCCAATTCTGCAAAGAAAATTGGGCTAGCAACCTAGGGAAAAGTTGATATTGAACCTGACATCCAAAGACCATCTGAAGGTAGTATTCCTCTTTTCCTCTGAAGGATCTTTTTTTTCTCTTAGATCCTTTATCTGATTGGACAAGACCTACTGACAAGCCACATTCTTTCCATCTGGCTCCCAAACTCTATCAGAAAGCTGAAATTCTCTGTTGTCTTCCACAGCGAGTAAAATGCTAAGCTCCCTCAGTAGAGGGTGCTAGAAGAACACTGCAAGAAGCAGGGTTTTCTACTCCTTCGGGTGGTTGTGGTGTTGGTCAGCAGTGTGGTCCATAGTGTTCTCTCAAGCCATGTTCCCAGAATGCATGGCCTCCCCTACACATGTCATCATCCCAAAGCCCTTTTGATGCAGACCCTGTGCTTTTCAAGCCCCTTGTCTACACCAGCACCTCACCTCCACTGCTGTCCCTGCCCCCTCTCGGAGGACTACCTGCTATAATCTTGCCAGTAGTGTGACTTCTCTCCACTTACCACACTTACATGCACCTGAACTCTGCTGGCCTACCTTCCCCTTAGAGATTTGTCTTCCTGTTTGCACAGAAACAGTGGACCAACTCTCACCTGGCAACAGCAGTAATTATCTCTGTACTCACTCAGTACCATTCTGTGTTCTCTAGCAAAGATCTGAGCTCCAGCCATTGGGAAAGGATTTCCCCTTTACAACCCTGGCTTAGGCACTTTCCCTCATCCCTAAAGTACCCCTGTATTTTTTTTTTTTGAGACAGGGTCTCGCTTTGTAGTTCAGGCTGGCCCTGAGCTCACTGTGTAGCCCAGGCAAGCCTCGAACTCAGCAATCCTCCTGCCTCTGCCTCCCGAGTGCTGGGATTACAGGTGTGAGCCACCATGCCCAGCTGTACTTACCCTTTTATGATAGTTTAATTATCCTTTATTCTTCATATTACTATATAGTTTCAGACTCAAACTGATATGGAATAGGAAAAGTCTCAGAATGTAGCCCAGAAGGTATTGACTTAAGGATGGTCTGACCAGGACCCAGGACTTGTGTGCTGTGCTGAACATATTGCTAGCGGAAGATGGGATGCAAGTACCTATGGCATCATTATCAATCCAGTTGTAGTTGGCTGTGATGCAGAGTCACTTGGAGACACACCTTGGAAAGTCAAGTGACTTGTGTTTGACCATTGTGGCCAAATGACAAGTGTAAGATCGTGGTAGGGCAAGGATTCTTCTGAGAACACTTTGGCACTTACAGAGAGAAATGACAATCTCAGACCCACTAACTAGCAGCTCTCATCTGTGGAAATCTGATCTGTGATCTCTCACACCCTGTGCATGCACACATACTTAGCCGCAGCTCGGGGCTTGTCTTGGTCCCAGAGGGTTACTTCTTGCTTGCCCAGTGACGGTGGACCCGCTCTGACCTGAAAAATGTGAGAGTTTTTCCTTACCACTGGGCTGCATTTCCTTCAGCAATGAGGTCAGAAGTCCTTCCTTGAATACTCTCTCTTAGAACAAGTATATTTGTATCTCATAATATTCTTAGGTCATGACTTCATAGACCTCATATTGAACCGATTACTGAGCAGTCTATTGAACCACAGATTACTGAATCACAGCCCCTCTGTGATTTCTGGGTCCTAACTGGATCACAGTGAAACAAACAAACCACAAGCCTGCCTCTGAAACAGGGCCAGAAACTGACCTTGGAATTATAAACGTGCACTGATGCAACTGTTTTTGCCACCAGGTGATCCCTTTCTGCTTCTTTCTGATTAAGGCCAGAAGGTAGTTCTTCCGTGGGCTGCCTACTGTTTTGCTTACTGTGCTCATGAGCCTTTCAGTTTCTCTGAGGGTCAAGGCTTCTTGATCACCACACCAACTTAGTCCATCATTGTGATAACTGCGAACCCCTGGCACCATCTTTAGACTCATCCACCTAACTCCACGAGCTCAGATCTCCTGCCTCTCCCTGCTTCTGCCCTTGCCTTTTAGAGAAGAACCACCACTAAGGCTTTTGTGATGCTGGTGGCACTTTTGCTGGTATTTTCCTGATGCCCTTGGTAAACTGTGTCATCTTTGGGACAAAATCCTCATGCAGTTTCACAAGTTATATCTACTCCTTTTTGTTTTCCCTCTCTATTATTGACTACAAAAAAATAAAGCATGCAACTTAACTCAACATAAAACACGGGTTTCTTTGGCCATTCTACCTGTGAGTTTTCACTGTCTCCTGGGTTTCATGAAAAATATTACATTTAGTATTTCATAAGAGTTCTCCAAAGTCAATAAATTCTTCTGTATTCAGACATAATGTTTTAGCCCCACACATACTCTCTTGGTTCCATCAGGTAGAGCTCATGAGCCTTTCAGCTTCTCAGAAGGTCAGACCCTGATCTTCTTCTTCAAGCTCAGCATGGACCCACTCAGTTTTCTCTTCCTGTAACAAAGACCTGAGATAATCATTTTATATGGAGAAAAGTTTTATTTTGGCTCACAGCTTTGGAGAGGTCCATCCATATTTGGTTGGCCTTATTGTTTTTTGGCCTGTGGCAAAGCAGAACATCATGGTGGGAGACTATGGAGTAGAAAAGCTATTCACTTCATGGCAAGAGAGAGAAATTGGGGTCCCATAGTTCTCTCCTCCCAGCTTCCTCTCTATACTAGAGGTTGAACTTGCTTGCATTTGCAAGCCAAGCAGTGATACCACTGACCTAAAGCCCTAGCCGCCGCAGTTCTATGAGTTTGGGACCATGTGTTTTTTAAAAAAATTAGTGTATATTTACAAAACATAACTACTACTTTCATGGTGTATATTTGGTATATCTACATGACACATCTTAATCCTTTTTACACTGAGGACTGAGCTCTTAACACTTATGCTCTTCTGGGACATTTAACTGCCAAAATATAATGTTCTATCCTTCTACATTGCTATGACCTGGGCTAGTCATACTGTGAAGTTTCTAGAAAGCTTTGTTCCATGCAGACAGTGCTCAGTGCAGGCCACTTGTACAGGACCTGATGGGTAGACATCGTCAGGGGCATCCACTTAAATATTCTCATCCTGTTTGCCCAGTACCCAGTTTTACCCAGTTAAGGCCCTGAAGTAGGTACAGTAGGCTTTCTATATAAGTGTTCTGTTGTCTCAGAGTTTGGTGACTCCATTCAATTCTGAGCAGAGTTTAGTTTAGCTTAGTTTTTTTTCTTTTTTCTTTTCTTTTTTTTTTTTTTGTACCAGGGATTGAATCCATGACCTTGTGCTTATGAGGCAGGCACCAGAAACACTGAGCTAAATCCCTGGCCCTGTTTAGCTTAGTTTTGTTGTTGTTGTTTTTAAAGCTTTTCCTGATACTACCAGAGATAAGGACCTCCTTTTAAGATACAAAAGAGGCTGTTAGACCTTCATAATTCACTTTGCACTGTTAACTCTGCTTACTGTTTCCTTATTCCTTGGTGGAGTGCAAGATATCTCAAAGAAGAGGGGCAAGGGATGTTGCAAAGGTAGATTCAGCTGAGGGAGTAGCATGAACAGAGGCAGAGAGACAGTTTAGGTCCATCACAGGTATTATTAGGAGAGAATAGATCATGAATATATTCTCCATGGATTTAATGTAATGAAAAGGCCTAAGGAAAAAATGCTTAAGCAAACTGGGTTACAGCCACTGACTTTAAATAATGGCTGTGAAGAATATGTAGCAGCAAGGGGAGTGGGTGCTTGTACTAGGTGAAATGAAAAATCAGAATGTAAGCTTTTATTTGTGTACATATAACTGTGATTATTTTTTAAAGAATCAGATGCATAGGAAATAGTATCAGAAGAAACTATACTAAAATGTAAAAAGTGGCTATATACACTAACATTATAGTAAATAAATAATGTGTCCCTCCTTTTTCAAATTTTTATTTGGAGGGGAGCTGAGCACAAGATCTTGCACATGCTGTCCACATACTGTGTCACTGAGTTACACCTCCAGCCCCTGTTCCTTCTTATGTCCCAAATATTCTGTACGTTAAGATTTTTTAAATGGTTTTAAAGAAATTGTCAACTTATGCATTTTTTATTTGTACTCATCTTTCCCCTTAGTGACTTTCTTTCCCCTTAGTGGTTTTTATTTTGTAAAATGGAAATTTTACCATCTTATTTACTGTGAGAATTAAACAAGATACAATGTACTTAAGCCTTTAGCAGTAAAACACCAGGAGTGACAATGGCTGATGTGTATTTCTTCCCCAACAGGACCACTGTTATTTACATTCATGAAAATTTATTATGCTGCATTACCCAACATTCCTAGACCCTAACCATGGTGTGTACCTAGCAATTCTCAGCTGTTGTGGCTACAAACAATTATTATCACATATTTGCAAATATTTTTGGTGAAAGTACATGCAAAAGAGTTACAGATCAAGAAGTATAGGAGTAGTTATATGTAGACAAAAGTTCTTTCTTGACTAATTCTTTTGTGAAACAGTCCTTCACATGCAAAACAGTGCAATGTAGTAAAAAGTGCACAGGACTGGGAGTGTCAGCTCAGGTGGTTGAGTGCTTGTCTGACAAGTCCAAACGCATATGACAGTGGCTTCGATGTCAAGCACCTGCACAAAAGAAAAATCTGAGTCAGTCCAGCTCTTTGCATTACGGGAATTTGGCTGGCATGCCTTCTGTCTGTGGCAAAGGTGAGCACTAGACTAGTTTTGCAGCTTGTGAATGAGGAAGGGAGGAGTGTAGATTCTATCTCCCTTTCTCCTTCCTCCTAAATAGATACAATCACATAACCCAGAAGTCAAGATGCATTCAAGCAGTGTCCTGAGCTTTTCAAATGAAGATTTTTGTGGGCCTACAGGAGCTCTCAGTCTTGTTTTCTTCCTTAGCCCTTTCTGTTTGGATAAATGTGTTTGACTACTCTGGAATACTATTATAATTTCTTCCTCATTTGATTGCAGGCAGGTGTCAAACTTGAACAGTTAATCTGCCATTACAGAATGTAATTTCTACAGTACGCTCCTTTATATTGCGGAAATATGAAAATTTAACAGAAATTGGGCATTTCAATGAACACTTTATGCACGTCCTTTGTTTAAGGTGCTCAGCAGTACTGCAAAGCAGATACAGTTCTCAATTCAGAAATCAGGAAATTCAGGAAGAGGGATCATGAGCTTCCTCATGATCACAGCAGTGAAACCTGACTCCAACTCAACTATAACAATATTGAGTGGAATCAAATGCAACATTTAGACAGTGCAGTGCATCTTGACAATTCAGAAATATGTCTGTGAAAAGATATATCTTCAGAAGTTAACCTTAATGTTTTTACCGTCCCAAGTGAAAGTAGGTATACTAAATCCTGGAACTTGAGTCACTACTGCTGAACCCATCAGAAGGACTTAGAACAAACGATCAAAAGAAGATAGGAAATTTTATGTGACATTGGAACATTTAGTCTCACCTCCACTTCCAATTCACAGAGTAGGGTATAAGAAGAAATAGTTTTTCCTAGATTCAGCTATAAAACAATACACTTGTTTATTAAAAATCACAAGTTGAGTAAATAGATGAACAAACAAATAATATTGGTAAGAAAAAGACCTTTGTTATTTTTAAAGGATACATAGGTCTAAACTTCTAGTAAGATGTCAAAGGACAGACAAGTGGTGACTTTCGGTACCTCTCATTTCTGTGAAACTACCCTTAATACAAGAGTCCCTGTTTCTAGGGGGTCCTGGGAGTTTTCTTCCTATTCTGAGGCTATGCACTTGCTGAGCTCACAACAAAGCTACTGCTGCTGCCCTCACTGATATCATTGACCACAGCTTGGAGTTGGAGAGTCTTGTCCTTCTGGTATTCATAACATCATAGATGCCTCATAGGAAGCATTAAGCCTTGTTTCCCAAGACTAGGATGAAACACATGCAATAGTAATTCATCATCCTCTTTGAAGCAATTCCTTTTATCAAATGATCAACTTGAACACAAAGCTAAATCCTGTGTCTCAAGGTAATTTTAACCTTAGGAATTAGTATTATAGATTGCTAAATTGGGTAGCAATATTATAGGCAGTCAGACAGGGTTAGGCCCTTGAGGGAATCTGTGCAAAGGATGGTTGGAGGTCTACATGTTGAAGGCCAGGCCTCAAGATAAAGATGGAATGGCCAGACCTACCTTCCTCCCGAAGGGATAAGTGGTACAATAAGTTTTTATCTTTTTCATTGACTCCCTTGAGGGCCTGTCTCTGTCTGACTGCCTATAATATTTCCACCTAATTTAGCTATCTATAATAATATGTAGTTTTTAACAAATTATAACCCTATCTTTGTTTTGAAATACTTGTTACTGAAGAATAAGATCTTGACCTACATTGATGAAATGATGTAGAATATCTTAGACCATAGAGGAATGAATCTATATTACACCCACAAAACTCTGGCTATTTTCTGTACTGGGTCAACTTAATCTTTTTTGGACATATGTCTCAATACTTCATGTTTTTATTACTATAATGATAAGGAGAGGATATACATCTTAAGAATACATTATAAATATAAATCTCACATGCATAATTTAGGTGTTCTTCTTGGAGCTGACTGTATGGATGACCACCAGGTCTGGGCTCTGAGAGCTTTATTGTAGTTCACCTGATTGGAGATACCAGACTTGTATAACTACATATAGCAGTCATAAGATTACATAAATTACCAGATGTTCTATGGACATATTTTTCTGCTTTCTCATTTAAGAATTAAAGAGCATGACTTTTAGGTCAGATACTTGTAGTAGTAAAATAAGAGCCTGTTAAATTATCCCATTTTATAGTTTGATAGTTTTAACAGTAAAATAACTTAAGCGTGGTATGTTTTTCCAGAATTGTTTTTACAGGTATTTTTACTAATCATGTAAGTCTCTAATCTTCACATTAATTAACTCATTGAATTCTCACATCAGCACAGTGTATGTAAGGGTTATAATTCTCATCTTATCAAATTGGGAGTGGAAGCTCAGGCAGAGGTAGAATTTTACCCCAAATCGGACAGCTGTTCAGTGACAAACCTGGAGTTCAAATTACTGATTCTAAGTGCAATAGTCTTTCCACTCTGCTACTGTTTTGAAAAATATTAGAATTATCTTCTATGTGCCTAGAGGAATTCCAATGACTGTAGATGTACATAAAATCAAAGAGGGCTGGGTGCCATGGCGTATACCTGTAACCCCAGCATTCTGAGAGGCTGAGGCAGGAGAATTGTAAGGTCAAGTTGAGTCCAGTGTAATATATCAATTTAGGAAGATCCTCAGTCAAAATTTTAAAATTAAAGAAGAAATGGGGATATAGCTCAGTGCTAAGGCCTGGGTTCAGTTCCCAGTATTGGGAAAAAGAGAGAGTTTAAGAACATTACATAGGCTTAGGGGTAAATAATGAAGAAAGAAAAAAACTGATGTTAAAAAAGAAACAGTGCTTGTGTATATAGGGGTGGGGGGAGGTAGGGTGGTAAGGGAGGGGGAAAAAGAATTAAGTTGTGTCATATACTGGTACAAATTCTCAATGTGGAGTGTAATTGTGATGTGTATATATAATGTACCAATAAAAGGTAAAAAAAATTATATAAAAGCTCAAGAGGCCAGAAAAACTACGTATGGGTACCAGAAAGTTCCTCTGAAAATTTTTATTTTACTGTATTTTAGATATTAGGAAGTATATCTTACTGTAGATGACATACTGACTCAATCAATATTCAGTGTACTGACAAGGCTCTGAAGTGAATACTTAGAGAACTACAGAAATAAACATGACACAATCTCTATCTTCATGAAATATGCAATCCCTAACCCCAGAAATGATGCTAATAATGACAGAAGGCTACAAAACCATATGCCAGAGGTGTGATCATGGTGGTATGAGAAATGGCAGAGGACAAGAAAAGGCAACATGATCTATACCTTTGTCTACACTGAATATTAATTATGTAGCAATAGTAAGATTTATTTGCTTGCTGTTTGAGAGATTATGAAGTTCACAGTAGAGAAACATTTGTACGGAAGTGAGCATGGAAATTCAGGCATACATAGACCAAATTTTTTTCATTGCAAATAGATTATCAAGAGAAGGAAAAGGAACTGCTGAAACCCAGTAAAGTTCCAAGAAAATTATGTCACCTGAGAAGGCAATTTTCAATCCCGATAAGCAAACTGAAGGGCTTTGGGGCTGTGGAGCTAAGATTGCACAACCCCTCACTCTAAAGTCAGGAAAGCTGAAGACTAGATAAACAAGGATGCTGCCCGAGGTCATATCCTCAGTTGAAACAATAATTAAACGAACTTTCATGTCTCCAAACCCTGTACTGCTTTCACTGATTACTGGCAAGGCGAACAGGTCCAAAACCAAGCTCCTGATTGCATGCTGTCTCTCCTACCACACGTCAATCTTGTCACCATTTTCATTGGCTATCCCTGTAAGATACACTCATAACCGGCCACCCTCATTGCCTTCTCTGCCTCTTCCACTGCCACCTGCATTCAGCCGACAGCCATTTCTCTTCTGCAGAACTGCAGTCAACTCTGATAGTAGAGCTGGGTCTACTTCAGCCTTTGCCTTCACCTAGTTGCTTTCAAAACAACTGAAATGATTCTTTTAAAACTTAAGTCAGATTGGCATTCCGCTGACCCTGAGTCTAAAACAGATGATCACTGTGCCCAAAATAAGGGCTGAAAATCTCTTTGGTGGCACAGATGCTTAAAGCAGCATTATTCATAATACTCAAGAAATAGAAACAGCCTGAATGTCACCATATGCATGAATAATCACTTGCTGTATTCATTCAAAGAAATAACATATAGAAAAATTAAAAAGGCTCAGAGTACTGATAGGTACTATAGCTCGGGTGAATCTTAAATATGTTATCCAAAGTCACACAGGTAGACAGGAATCCATTTATAGGAAATACTCAGAGAAGGCTAATCCATGGAGAGAGAAAGTATATTACTGATTACCTAGACTGGGTAAGGGAAAATAGGGAGTGACCACTAATGTGTATAGGGTATGGATTAGGCAGGATGAAAATTCTAAACTTGATTGCAATAATGGAGGCCATCTCTGGGAATTTACTGAATCCATGGAATTATAAAGACTAATCCACTTGTGAAGAGTCTATTTTGTGTTCTATGAATTACACTTCTGTGGATTATAAATCTGTTTTTAAGAGGTAGAATTGAGTAATAGGAGAGGAGTGAGGAGAGGAATATAAGAAAGGGTGTGTAAAAAAAGGCCTCAAATTGGGAAGATATTTGGTGGGTATGAGGAGCAGAGAGAAGACTAATATCCTTTGAGTCCCTAGGCAAGATGAAAAATATGCTGCAGATAAGCACCACTGTATGAAGGATTTCATATTTTTAAAATTAATTTTATTGGTACATTTTAGGTATACCTAATGATTAGATTCATCATGGGAATTTATACTTGTACATAATAAGCCTTAATTCTTTTTTCCCCAAACCCTTCCTTTCCCTTCAACTCCTCTTCCCCTTATTATCTACAAAAACTTTGTTTCCATTTTTTCCTTCTAATCTCTTTTTATTTACTTTTCCCTTTCTTTCCTCCTCCCTCTCCTTGTTTCCTTTCCCATTTGTAAATTTTCTTCACATTTCCCAATATCTATTATACATTTGGTCCTTATTTATGGTTTTATTTTCTCAGAGAAATATGATATTATGATATCAATGTGATATTTAAATTTGTGTGCCCAATTTATTTCACTTAAAAATATGCTCTTTTTTAAATTGAATCCTTTATTGGTATAATTTATATACATCTCATAATCACACATTGGAGAATTTGTACCAATATATGACACAAGTCAATTCTCATTTTTATCCATATCCCCACCCACCCACACCTCCCCACCCCCTATATACATACTCTTTTATTTTCTTTCAGAATCATATTTATTCCCTCAAAAGTATGCTCTTAAGGTACATCTGTTTACCCATAAATGCCTGAAGTTTATCCTTCTTTATGCCAGAGTAGTATTCCATTGTATAAAAATATTTTACCCATTCATCTTTTGATGGACATTTGGGCTGTTTCCAAGATTTGTCCATTACAAACTATGCTGCTATAAATATGGATGTACATTCATCACTGTTTTCTGTTGCTTTTAATTCTTTCAGGAAGATACCCAGAGGAGGAATACCTGGGCCAAATGAAACTTCTAGTTTAGTCACTTGAGAAATATCCACAATGATTTCCACAGTAGTTGTATTATAGAACTTAGGTTAGTTAAAATATTCTAGGCAGTCCGACAGGGCTGGACCCTTAAGACAGTCAATGGAGAAGGTAGGAGCATATTATAGCTGTGGCTGGAGGCATGCATGTTGAAGGTCAGGCTCCAAGACAAAGAGAAATAACTGCACTCACATACTTCACCTAGGGATGAACAGCAGACTGATACTCTAAGTAGATATCAGTCACCTTGGGTGGGGAACCAAGACATCGTAGCCCACTCTTCCCTGGAAAGTTCTTGTTCATTCCATTTACGCTTGTTACCTGACTTGGTTCCCTGTGTGAACCCATTTAATCAATATTACCTGTAACTATATTTGTAATCTTATTGTTTGACTATAGTTTTGTACCACCTTATACCTGTCTTGCCTAGCAGTTTTGCTCTATAAAACTTCCTTGAGAAGTGGAGCCCACAGGGACCCCACTTTCCAGGGTCCCCTCTTGTCCCTCTCAGGCAGGAGTTGTACCTTTCCCTGTGAATATATCTGGATGTAACTCAGTGGTGCATGTGCCTACCTTGCAAGTGCAAGGTCCTGTGCTTGATCCCAAGTACCAGAAAAAAATTCCTACTCTCTTAACCCCCATTGTTCTTAGAATTCATTCTTCAACTTTAGAGAACATGAACTTGGCATATTGGACATCTAACAGGTTGAGAGTTATATTTCCCTCATATTATTCAGATTATTTGGGGGTCCTATATGATCCCTATATCATATACTGTATATCAGTTGCACTCTTCCACACTCCTACCAAAAGTAGAGAAGGGTTCCTTTTTTTCCCACAGCTCCACCACTGTTTGTTATTAGTTGATTTCTTGATAATAGCCTTTCTTTCTGGAGTGAAATAGAACCTCAGCATTGTTTTAATAGCATCTCTCAAATGACTGGTGATGTTGAACTTTTTTTCACACATTTCATACATTTTTTCAGACATTTTTTTATTTGCTCTTTCTACTTCTTCACCTGAGAAGTGTCTGTTCATGTCAGATTCCCATTTTTGGATTGGTTCTTTAAATTTGGGAGGTCTGACTTTTTTGAATTCTTTTTTTTTTCTTTATGGTATGTAGTACCAGGGATCAAACTCAGGACCTTGTGCTTATGAAGCAGCCCTTGGAACCACTAAGCTAATCTGTTGAATTCTTTATATATTGTAGATATTAGTCCTTTGTTGGAGAAACAGCTGGGAGAAATGTTTTTCTACACTGTGGGTTGACTGTTCACTCTATTAGTTTCTTTCACTGAGCAAGTTTTTTAATAGAATAAGATCCCATTCATTGATTATTTGTGATATTTCTTGTGTAATTGGGGTTTTGTTATAAAGTCTTTGGCTACACCAAAGTCTTCATGAGTTCTACCTATTCTGTCTTCCAGAAGATTTAGTGTTTCTGTTTTAATATTGAGATCTTTGATCCATTTTGACTTTAGTTTAGTGCATAGTAAGAGATAGGAATCTAGTTTAAATCTTCAACATGAGGAAAGCCAGTTTTCTAACACTATTTATTTAAAAAGCTGTCTTTTGGGGCTGGAGATTTAGCTCAGTGGTTAGTAAGTGTACAGTAAGAGATAGGATTCTAGTTTAAATCTTCAACATGAGGAAAACCAGTTTTCCCAAACTATTTATTTAAAAAGCTATATTTTGGGGCTGGAGATTTAGCTCAGTGGTTCTGGCGCCTGCCTAGCAAGCACAAATGCAAGGTTCTGAGTTTGATCTCCAGTAACCACATACAACAATACCAAGTTTGGTGACTCACACACACCAGCAGTCAGTACCGAATAGCACAATGCTGGGTGTGGTGGCTCACGCCTGTAATCCGAGCACTGGGGAGGCAGAGGCAAGAGGGTTGCTGAGTTCCAGGCTTGCCTGAGATAGTAGTGAGCTCAGGGCCAGCCTGAACTACAAAGCAAGACCAGTCTCAACAAACAAACAAACAAACAAACAAACAAACAAAAAATCTATCGTTCCAGTGAAGGAGTTTGGCTCCTTTGTCAAAGATATGGTGGCAGACTATGTTTGGAGTTGTTTCTACATCTTCTAATCTGTTCCAGTGATCCTCAGGTCTGTTTTATGGCAGTATCATATTGTTTCTTATCACTGTAGCTTTGTAATATAATTTCAAGTCAGAGATTGTGATGCCTCCTGCCTTGTAATGGCTGACTAGAATTGCCTTTACTGTTCTAGACTTTTTCGGGTTCCAAATGAATTTTAGGATTGTTTTGTTTAATTCTGTGAGATATACTATGGTATTTTGATGAAGATTGCCTTAAATCTATATGACAATTTTGGAAGTGTGGCTGTTTTCACTGTATTGGTTCTTCCTACCAATATATCACCTCTTTTGAAGTACTGTAGTTTTCAATGTAAAGGTCTTTGTCTTTCATTAGATTTTATTCCTAGGTATTTCTTTTTTGATGCTATTGTGAAAGGTGTTGTTTCCCAAATTTCTCTCTCAGTGAGTTTGTTGTGTGCAGAAATGCTATTGATTTTTGAGTGTTGACTTTGTATCCAGCTAACCTACTGAATTGGGCTATTAAATCTAGAAGGCTTTTAGTAGAGTTTTTGGGGTAGACTATCATGTCATCTGGAAATAATTTAATTTTCCCCTTTCCTACCCTTATTCCTTTTATTTCTTTTTCTTGTCTAATTGGTCTGGCTATTGTTTCCAACACTATAATGAATAAGAGTGACGACAGTGGACATCTTTGTCTTCTTTCTGATTATTATTCTTTCTGATTAGAATGAAAGCTCCAATTTTTGTCTATTTAGTGTGATGTTAGCTCTTGGTTTGTCATAGATGGCTTTTATTAGATTGTGGGATAGACCATCTATTCCAACTTTGTTAATGGTTTTTATCGTGAATGGGTGTCTGACTTTATCAAATACACTTTTTGCATCTATTGAGAGGATCATATGGCTTTTGTCCTTAACGTTAATATATTATATTATATCTATTGATTTCCATATGTTGAACTACCCTTCAATCCCTGGGATGAATCCTACTTGCTCATAGTTTATAAATCTTCTTGATGATTTGCTGCATTGTTTGCTACTATCTTATTAAGGATTTTTTTTTTTGAGACAGGGTCTCGCTTTGTAGTTCAGGCTAGCTCTGAGCTCACTACGTAGCCCAGGCAAGCCTCGAACTCAGCAATCCTCCTGTCTCTGCCTCCTGAGTGCTGGGATTACAGGCGTGAGCCACCACGCCCAGCACTGTGGTATGTGGTGCTGATTGCTGGTTGATTGCTGGTGGGTGTGAGTCTCCACGCCCAGCATTGTATGTGGTTACCGGGGATCGAACTCAGGACTTTGCGCTTGTGAGGCAGGCGCTAGAACCACTGAGCTAACCCTCCGGCCCCTTATTAAGGATTTTTATGTCTATGTTCATTAGGGAGTTTGGCATGTAGTTGTCTTTTTTGGTTGGATACTTCTTTGTTATCAGGGTAAAGCTTGCTTCCAGGAATGCATCTGGGAATACTGCTTTCCTTTCAACTTCATTAAAGAGATTGAGGTACAGTGGCATTATATCTTCTCTAATTTTCTTGTAGAATTCAGCAACCTGTTGATAAGGGCATGGGCTTTTCTTTGTTCATAGGTTTTTAGTTACGTTTTCCATTTCATTGACTGATATTGATTCATTTAGAATTTTTATAACTTTGTGATTCAGCTTTGGTAATTCATATGCATTTAAGAATCTGTCCATTTCTTCTGTGTTCTCCACCTTATTGGAATATAGTTTCTCAAAGTAGGTATTGATGGTCTTCTGGTTTCTGCTGAATGTGTTATGATTTCATCCTTTTCATTTCCAGTTGAATGGTTTTGAATCTTTTCTTTTTCTTGATAAATTTGGCTAAAATTTTGTGTTTTATTTAATCTTTCAAAAATCTGAATCTTCTATTAATTGATTCTTTGTATTGTTTTCTTAGTCTCAATTGCCTTAAGTTCTGCTCTGATTTTTGTAATTTTCTTGAGCCTTTGAGCTTTGGGCTTGAATTATCTTTCTTTTTCTGGAAGCTTGAGATTCAACATCAGGTTATTTATTTGAGTATACTGATTTTCTAATATGGGTATTGACCACTATAAATTTCCCTCTTAGGAATTATTTTATTGTGTCCCATAAGTTCTTGTACGTTGTACTGGAATTATCATTTTACTGTGGAAATTGTCTAATTTCTTCTTTAGTTTCATCTGTGACCCATTGGTTGTTGAAGTGGGTATTATTAAATCCCCATATGTTTATGCAGTTTTTGCAGTTTCTTTTGCTATTGATTTCCATTTTTATTGCACAATGATCTGATAATATGCATGGAATAATTTCTGGCCATCTTACCTCAATCCCTGCCTCTGTTTTCTGTTCTTATGTTTCTCCTCAGGCCACTTGTCACTGGATTTGGGGCCCACCTGGGTGATCCAGGATGGCCTTACCGAAAGATTTTTAATTTAAATATATCAGTGAAGACTCTGTGCAAGTAAAGTCAGACTCACAGGTTTTGGCCATTAGGACATAAACATATCGGTGTGGGGGGGGAACCTACCATTCAGTCCATACCCCAAAAAAGTCTCTTTAGTTTTACTTTGCCTTTGTTATTGACTTTCCCACATTCTTCTTCTTTTTTTTTTTTTTCTTTGAGACAGGGTCTCGCTTTGTAGTTAAGGCTGGCCCTGAGCTCACTATGTAGCCCAGGCAAGCCTGGAACTCAGCAATCCTCCTGCCTCTGCCTCCCGAGTGCTGGGATGACAGGCATGAGCCACCACACCCAGCTTCTTCATTATTTTGTTTTGCAAATTGGAGTTGGGGCATTGATTTTTAGAGGTGTGTGTGAGTGTGTGTGTGTGTGTGTGTGTGTGTGGTTAGGATTGCTATTGCTGCTTGGAGGCAGCATATGCACAGAATTCACGGAGGCAGATGACTGAAAATTATGTGAGCTAGAGAGGTTCTCATGACAGCCACAATTATGATCCGAGAACAGGTGGATGCTGACATCCGTCTTGGAGTCATGATGACTAAATAGATTAAATTTTTCATATAATTATTAACATTCTCTTGGTCAAATGTCAGTAGATAACTATAAACAATATTAATCTGGAAAATTGAAATATTCTTTTATTTATTCCCTTTCCCATCCTTACCATACATAGCTAAGTGACCTTTTTTATTCACACTTTTGTTCACGTTTTTGTACTTCTTATAATTTAAGTCTATGTTGTAGTGTAACAAACATGGCAATAACTTGTAGGTGCAGAAGCTTAAAGTTCAGCTATAAGCCATATGCTATTATTAACCTTTCATATGTGCACATGCAGGTAACCCCCATGGTAATTAAACACCCAAAGACTACTCATGCTTCTTCCCAGTTGCTGGCCTCCTTCTCCAAACCAACGACTCCTCTGAGCTATATCAGTATAGACTAATTGTTCATCGCTTAAACTTCTATGAAACAATACAACATGGTGCTATGTTTTGATTCTCAAAAATCCCACAAAGACCATGAGATGAAGGATTAGTTACCAGCCCGTGACACTTTAGGAAGGTAGTGGAACCTTTAGGAAGTAAGGTGCGGCTCAGAGAAAAGATTCGGCGCCTGGGGTCCCTCAGGGGGCCGCTGGAGCTCTAGCCCCTTGCTCTTTCTTTTTGCTTCCCCGTCTCTGTGAGGTGGACAGGTTTCCTTGTCATCCATTTCCTGCCGTCATGTTCTCTCTTGCTATAACCTGGAAGGCTGCAGAACCGAGCTACCATGGACCAAAACTGCTGACACTGTGAGCCAAAATAAGCCTTTTCTCCCTTTCAGTTGTTTATGTCAGGAATTTTGTCATATTGACAAGACAACTGACTAATATATATGCAGTCCTTTTTTAACTTTCAATTTTTTTCCCAATATTTTAGGTCTGGGAGATATATCCAAGCTCTTCTGGGAAGCTATAACTCAGCCTTTACACTCTAGTCTGTGATATATCATAATTTATCTAGTCTATGTAGTTTGTGTGGTTTTTCCATTTGAGAGCTGTTGTGGGTAAAGCTGCTTGAGTCTTTCAGTAACTGTGCATTGTGGGAGAGGCACTGTTGGACCACTAGGTAGGTTTGCTTTTAGAATGTACTGCCCTGGAGTTTTCCTAAGCAGCTCTTCTTGTTTTCACGATAGCTGGTCCATGTTCTCACCACTTTGATACTGTCAGGCTTTTAAATCTGAACTACTCTGGTGGGTATAGAGTAGTTTTCCATTTGTAATTTGTTTTGAGGTGGGGTCCTATTATGAAGCTCAGGCTGGCCATAAAAATCACTACATATCTTTTTGAATGGGGAGTGTTCCATTCAACCCAGCTATACTCCTTTTAAGTATCTCTCTGAAAGGGTTAAAGATGTCATATTACAGTGAAACATGCATACAGCAGGACTCATAATAGCTAAATCTTGGAAACAGTCTATTTGTTAACAAATGAATAAAGACATGTGGTATATATACATAATATATACATAATGGAGTACTGTTATGATATATATACCTATCCATTCTACAGAGTACAGCCATAAAAAGGAAAAATTTTAGCCTTTTATAGGAAAATAGGTGCATCTTTTGAGATGATAATACTAAGCAAGATAAATCAGACATAGAAGTCTAAATATTGTGTGTCATCTAAAAGACACCCAAAGTATAAATAATTGTAAAACTAAAATAAAAGATAGGTTATAAGAAACAGAATCTAGACCTTCTGCAGATGAGAAGGGGATCTAAGGATACAGGGAGGGGAAACGGAGGAAGAAGAGGGAAAGGGAAGTGAAAAGAACTTAGATATGACATGTATATGTACTAGCAGCCCACAGTGAATGTATTCATTGTGTATCACAAGTATGTACTAATTAAAATAAATTCATTGTGTGGCCTAAAATCATGGTCTTCCTGCCTCAGACTCTGAGTGTAAGCTACCAAGCCTGGCTTTTCACTGTGGTGGTAACTGGTATTTCCATAAGACTAATGATGAAGATTGTGTCAAACACTTATATACTGTTTGGGTATCCTCTTTTGTCAAGTGCCTGGTTGGAGGTTTTTTTTTGTTTTTTTTCTATTGATTTACAGGGCTTCTTTATAGATTCTAAATACAACTTTTCTCTGTGGAGTACTATTGTCCCAATATGTAACTTGTCTTTTTATTTTATTAATTACCCATTTTATAGATTAGTGGTATTTTTCTATAAAGAGGCAAAGAGTAAATATGTCAGGCCTTCTAGGTCAGATGATCTCTTTCAACTAAACTACCATTGTGGTACAAAGGGAGTGAGAAAAGTGTCATTAAATACATTTAGCTATGGCCCATTTACCTTTATTTAGAGATATTACAATTTAATCTTCATGTATATTTCACATATCATGAAATAATCTTTTTTAACCATATAGAAATATAAAAACTATTCTTGAGCTGGAGATTTAGCTCAGTGGTTCCTGCACCTGCCCAGCGAGCGCAAGGTCCCTGGTTTGATCCCCAGTAACCACATACAACAATCCTGGGTATGTTGTCCCCTGCCCACCAGCAATCAGTACCACATACCACAATGCCAGGTGTGGTGGCTCATGCCTGTGATCCCAGCACTCAGGCAGCAGAGACAGGAGGATTGCTGAGTTTGAGGTTTGCCTGGGCTCCATAGTGAGCTCAGGG